>VCJN01001204.1:0-20401 GCA_006384855.1 Tetraselmis striata | reverse complement strand
GCGTACAACGTTTCAGCGTACGCATGCGCGCGTACAGGGACTTGCTTACTTGGCATACCGGCGAATACTCGTCGCTTGTCATACGGGTATCAATTTTAGTACTTGCAGTACTGCGTTGTATGTGTATGCCTGATGTCCAAGCGAGCAGTCACCCATGGCGCAACGACCAACTGTCTGTCGCTCAGCTCTCACACCTAGAACCACCGACAGACCTAGGGCCCGTACCAACGGCTAACTGCCGCCAACCACGGCGCCCGTGCAGACCAATAGCGCGTGGGAAGGCCTAGGGGCTTAGTCGGCTCGCGCGCCCGCGGGATGCTTTAGCATCCTGTCGGCGCGCTGCCCGCCCACTCTTTGGCTTTCCAAACGTCTCATCCCACCCATCTTGTAACCACGCTACTACACCACAAACACCTCGACTCTGTGCACAGCACACCTGCACGTGCCTCGTCTATTGCTGTCCATCAAGGGCAGTACAACCTGCTGTCGAGCTGCGAGTGATATCGCGCAGCAAGCAACGGTGGTGAGTCGCGGTTACACCTGTGTTGTTTGCGTCGTGACGCCCGTCTTGCTTTTACCTCCTGTGAACCCGTCGTACCGACTGCCTGGACTTGTCGACCGACCGACCGACCGACCGATTAGCGTACCGAACGTGCCTGATCAGCATTGGCTTGCTTGTTGCCATATGCGAGCAGTCGGTACTGCGCGTCGTCGTCGTCGAGTCGTGTCGTGATACCGTACGGGTACGCATATGCGCGCGTGCGGGCACTCGTAGTCCATTCGCGAGAGGCATGTCGTGCGGCACAGGGTGAGGAGTGCTTGACGTATTTCGCGTCGATCGACCACACACACACACACCTCTGTCACGCCGAGTAACCAAGCAACTCGCACGCGTGTGTAGTGCCGGCCAATAGGGCCGATGGCACTGTGAGACGTACTTCTACTGGAGTCATAGGAACCGAGGCCAAGAGTCAGCAAGTCTTAGACAGAGACTTAGAGGCCAGGACACGTACATAAGACCACATGCCTAAGAGTCTGTTAGGCGATCGTTTGGAAAGCCAAAGAGTGGCTGTTCCTAAGTGGTCTTAGTCCTGAACGCCCACATCCCAATACCCCCACTTAGACGCTGACCTCGAGGTTGTTCAGGGGACGCCCTCACCTCCTGCAGTCAGCCACGTCTTCACAAGTGGAGGGAGCAAGTCATCACAGTGCAACGTTCATCGGCGCCGATCTTCTGCGCTATTGTTGGCAAGGCACTGTGCAAGGCGCGCGTAGGAGGCATCGCCTACACCTACAACGCGTGCAACGAGCTAAGAGGAGCCGCGTGTGGTGGTTACCTCAGCCTGGAGCGCGTTTGTCGGCAACCGCTTCATCAACCTGTTCAGTCCAGACTTCTGCGCGCCAATTGGGGGGGAGCGGTCACTGAGCAAGGCGCATGTCAGAGGGAGAGAGCCCGCGCCAACTCAGACGACGCTTCACGAGGAGTACCGGAGCACCTGTGGCAGCACCCTTATTGGAGCCGGAGCGTGTCTTGCGTCAAGCGCTCCGTGACGCCATGGCGCAGCGCGGTGGAGACCCCAGCGCAGTAGGATCTGGAACACCATCAAGACGACGACCACCTGGAAGTCAGCACTACACGCCCAATCAGATCATGGGTGACCTGAGTGCAGCGGAGGAGCGCATCTACGAGGAGCGAGAAGACGCGCGGACAATCGCCGGTGGTCTACGCAAGGAGACAACACCACGCCATGAGCGCTTCGACGGCGCTACCTCAATATGGACGGAGTGGTTCAGTTCATTCAACGCCAACGTGTTGGTGCCATACGCGCTTAACAAGGCGCCACCAAGATCAGCCCCGAGGGCTGACGGAGCTGGTTCATCGGAGGGCGAGAGCACCGGACCAGAGTGGGTGTTCAGCCTAGCAGACTCCCTTCAGCTTCTTCAAGAGTATGTCGAGATCAACGCCGTCACCAGGCCCATCATCGATCAATGGCAGAAGGACACTCTACGCTATCAACAACGAACTCTCCGCTTCGACCCTGCATCCGGACGCATTAGAGTGCCATCGCGCGAGGATGCGGACGCCTTTCACGAGTTCCGCTATCGACGCTACGTGGAGCTCTTTGAGACCAAGTTCAATGAGGCGCCGAAGATGCGCACTAGGTACGACGCCTACACCCGTGAGGGCTTCCGCGAGACCCCTGCCAGCTTGGCGATGACTCTTCGCGAGCTCAAGGCACATCTACCAGACCTCACGTGGGACAAGGTCAACCAGAAAGCGTTCGACGTCATGACCTCTGTGTGGCGCTCTATTCCGGCGCTCAAGCAGTCCCTCGACGCTGGCTTCCACCAGCTCAAGGACATCGCTGTTCTACGTCAGTCTCATGAGGACCGCTTGGACGAGCTAGCTGCGGAGGTGGAGCGCTATGAGGACATCGTGAGGAAGGATGAGATTCGAATGGCGGAGGCCTTGACGGCTGCCCAACACTTCGCAGAACAAACTGGAGCATCGGCGCCGGCAGCTGGTGGAGGACGGCAGCACGGCACCAGCACTCCAGAACCGGTCATCACATGGACCATGGTCAACGGACGACGTGTGCGAGCGCAACTTGTCGTCGTGAAGGACACCCACCAGATCCGCCCGTTGTGCGAGGCATGCACAAAGGCGTGTGGACGTGACATCTTTCACGGAGCCAACTACCGAGAGTGTGCCAACAAGTTCGGCTCAACCATGTATGTCAACGACGCCGCTGGTGGCCGTGGCGGCCGTGGAGGCGGCCGAGGCGCAGACCGAGGTGGCCGTGGTGGTCATGGCGGTGGACGCGGCGATGGAGGCGCACCCGGAGGCGGACGAGGACCGTGCTGGAACGCTGGGTGCGACGGCGCTCATAACTTTACTGAGTGCGACAAGCCAATCACTGACCCTACGCTCATCGCACGACTGAAGCGCAACCAGCGGGAGCGAGAGCGCCGCCTTGCCTATGGACAGCAACGCGGATGGGCTATGGACGTGGAGACCGGACTGTCCAAGCTCGAGATGGACTTGGCGAGGAAAGCCGGACACATGCTCACTGGGCGACACGACGCCCATGTTGACGGAGCGGCGACATCATCAACAATGGCAGACCTGGAGGCCATGTTCTCTCGCATCCTCCAGAAGTCTCAAGCTGCCCATGGTGCTACGGGTGCCATACGCTTGGCCGTGGAGGTGCCAGACCCCTTTTTGGATTGCGTTGACACCGAAGATCACGGCACTTTGCTACATGGAGCGTCGTGTGTGGAGCTGCCCGTGCGTGAGCTGCGTGAAGTCTTCTTTGGAGCTCCAGGTCGTGCGCAACCTGTGGGAGCTTACTGGACGCCGGAGTCGTCTGTGCCAAGACCGCGTGGACGCCCGGCAGTGCTGCCTCCAGGATCGGCGCGGAACCCTGAACTTCGCATGCGCCAACCCGGATGGGACGCCCAACGCGAGCAACTCACCAAGCAGCGGCCCCAAGGCTTTGAGCCGGCAGTCGAGCAGGAGGCTCCTGCGTCCTACGAGGGCCGCCGGGCAGGAGGAGCGATCACCTCGGACATGTTGGACATCCGCAATCAGCAGCTCCTGCAGCACCTGCGCACAGCGCTACAGCACGCCAAGTTCCCTGGTCTACCCGTTGCTGTAGTATCGGACATGACACCCGAGCATAATGCTGCAAGGTGGTTGGAGGCACGCAACACTGCACTGCGTGGAGGACTTGACACTCGTGACCACATGGCCGTGGCATGGGAGACGGTGCTTCAGCAAGCCGTCCGACGCTTCGAGGCGACAGCGCGGCTCACATGGGTTGACTACACGCACCTCGACTTGACGCGCGTCTTTGCCGCAGCCGTGCAGAGCGTCTATGGTCTGTCTCTCCCACGCGTCAGTGTCCCGCCACTGTCCTTGCCATCAGCGGAGCCCCAAGCCAACATTCATCCAGTGGACGTGGTGCAACATGGCGTCAAGCCTCTGGAGTCTCGGCGCCAACTGTCAGCGACATCTTTGGAACTTCAACAGTTGCGAGAGGTGCAGCGCAACGCATACCCTGACTACCCGGAGTATGACCGCCACAGTGCTTTCTACGTGGACTGCAAGTTGACCGTCATCGTCATTGGCGGCGTGCGCATCCTGATGGCCTTGTTAGACACCGGCTGTGAATATAGCGGTGTGCACCGGCGCGTGGTGGATCGCATGAAGCCGGGCGAGGCGGACGCCACGCTGCAGTCCATGCCCATGCAAGGCATTGGCGGCAAGATGGAGATGCAGCGCCTTGTGGGGCGCATCTCCTACGTGATCAACCCGGACACTGATTGGGAGCGCAAGTTTGAGTGGCCATCGTTCGCCATTCTCGAAGGCGATCATCTTCCAGATGTCATCTTGTGCACATCCGTCATGGCACACCTTGGCATGGTCATCGATGTGGGGGGGCATACTGCCTCATACCGCCCAGATCCCCACGATCTCAGCCGCCACGTCGATGTGCCGCTGAAGCATCACAACATGCCCAAGCTCCAAGTCCCGCGCAGGCTGCCGCACGCAACGCTGGCCGTGTTGGCATCGGACGGCCCATCTCCCGGACTGCCGTCAGGAGTTGGGGGGGGGGGGGGGGGGGGAGGAGCCCGATGCCGCAGCCAACCTGACCTCTTCATTCTCCTTCAACAGCCGGATCGAGCTGCAACCGGACAACGTGGGCGCCGACGCTGCAGTGCAGCTGGAGCAGCAGGACGACGACGCTGAGCTACCGGAGCTTGTAGCCGACTCAGATGGCGAGGAGGACTTTGTGCCCTGTTGGGTAGAGGAAGTGCCCGACCATGTTGCCAACGTCATTGCGTCATGCTTCACCCTGCGCGCCAGTCCCATGGACGCCGACTCTGATAGCGATGAGGAGCTGCCGGGCCTGGTGGAGGACTCCAGCGATGATGACGATGTCTACGAGGAGCTGCCGGACCTGATGGAGGACTCCAGCGATGATGACGATGTCTACGAGGAGCTGCCGGACCTGATGGAGGACTCCAGCGATGATGACGATGGCTATGTGGAGCTCACCATCATGACACAGATGGAGCCGGAGGTCGAAACAACGCTTGATAGCGAACCACTGGCCGCGGGCGCGTGTTACGCCCTGCGCGCGGAGGGCCCCGGCGCCGACAATCGGCAGGAGCATAACTGCCCATCAGACAATGAGGAGCTGGAGGATGGCACTGCAATGCCATTGAAGGAACATGAGGACGAGATACCGGGCTGGAGGGAGCTCCGGAGGCAGCGTCAAGCTGCCGGACGGCTGCACTTGAGCGGCCACACACTGGAGCGTTTGGCGCTCGTGCGCGCCGTGCCGCATTCGACGCCGGAGCTGACCTACATCATCGACCTCGACCGGACCGGAGGCAAGGAGGGACGCGCCAAGCAAGGGCTCTTCTTGTTCGCTGGCATGCTGTCAGTGTTGTTCACCAACCTCGTCGACGGGTACCACTATGAGCTGATACAGATCGTGGATCGTATGCTCCGGAGCGTGGCTCATCGGCAGCGCCTGCTGCGACAGCTTGAGTGGATGCATCAGCGGTGGCCCGTGCAACTTCCTCGCAATGCGTTCGAGAAGTGCTTCGCTCTTAGCGACGAGTTGGAGCATGACGTGGAGCACATCACAGCACCAGCCATCCTGAGGCACCTGCCGGAGCTGGACGAGCTACGCGCTGAGCCGCCCTGCCAGGACGTGTCATCGATGGGCACTCAGCATGGACTACGTGGTGCGCGTACTGGAGTGATAGTCCCGTTGGCAGAGGCGATGAGCGAGCTCAACTGCATGTTGGCCAAGGCACGAGGCGTCAAGGAGTACTGGGCTGCTCCCGCGCAGTATGGATACGTTATCGAGAACGTGATACCGGCTGCGCCGAGCCGGCGCAGCCCTGAGGTGCAGGAGTTCATCGACTTCATGGCCCGTGTCTTTGGCGAGCCCAACGCGCATCATGCCCACAAATGCGGAGACGCCTCTCTTCGCTCTGCTTTGTGGTGGACCAACACCTTCACTCAGCACTACTACCAGGCTGTGCAACACGAGTTTGAGCGGCCGCCGCGCGAGACCTACGCGCAGATTGTGGAGCGTTGCAGCGGTGGGCTGCTTCGCGCTCAAGTGGCAACGCCCGCACGCCCAGGCACAATGCTGGGGGGGCTCAACGTTGCCGGTCGGCGCATGATTTATGCGCCCAAGTCAGTCAGCACGCCCAACACGCGGACGCAGCGCCTCCGACCTGGGGGGGCGCCCGGCTCAGGAATGGTGGAGGTTGTCGGCATTGACCCGCCGCAATACCGTCCGTCATCAGCCGTCATGCGTGAGGCGTGCCTTCTCGACAGAGACTATGCTGGCTTCTACACCCGGCAGGAGCTAGGCTTTTCTGAGGAGGAGATGGTGATTGCCATCGGAAATGTTTGTGCGCCGACATCGGTGTCGGTCATGAACCGGTGTGCTGTCGCCTATGCGCATGAGCGCAGACATCAACATATGCTGCAAGCTGTTTGTGCAGCAACGATTGAGAAGGACGCCCCTGCCGGCGCAACAGTTGACGATCATTTAGTCAACACGCAAGAGCTGCGCGCCGCACAGCACGAGCTCCGCCGCTCAACGGCTGCCGCCGTGGAGGCAGAGATGGAGCATGCCATCAACATGGCTACCCTCAAGCAAGGTACTAGAGTGAAACCTCCTGACAACCCACGCACAGCAGCGCGAGTGACCAAGGCGGGGCGCCGTTGGCTGGAGGAGCAGCGCCAAGCGACTCGAGCGACGGAGCGGGAGGTCGCCAAGGCTCGGCGCCGAGTGTTGGCAGCTGACCACACAGCCCGAGTTGTTGCCGGCGATCACAAGGCTGCCAAACCAAGACTCGTCGTGGTAGAGCTGCTACCGGACGCAAGACTGTCAGCGCGGCGTTGACACTTCTGATGTGGCTAGCCCTTTTGGGCCCCGCGTGCTTCGTCGCCGCTGGCGTCGGTTCGCGTGCTGGCGCTGGACTGATGGCAGATGTCTTTGGTGGAGCGCAAGAGCGTCCTGCGTGGGCCACATCACATGTGGACGGTGTTGACGACAAAGCTGCAGCGGACGGATGGAGTCGACGCAGCCAGGCAGCTCTCATGAAGTGCTATGCCGCATACGCCAACGAGAAGCATCTCGGTAAGGAATCACCAACGGTGAAGGTAACGAGCAAGCTCATCAACCCCAAGGACTCCAAGCAGCCTCACCACTGGGCAATATCGGCAGATTGGAAGGACAAGGAGGGCTTCGCAGCACTTATGGACTCAGACCCGGGTTGGTACGCGTGGGGTCTGGACGACTTGCGTGCCGTTGACGCCGAGCCCTATGACTTCCAGCTGGTCGACTACAACCCAGTCTTCAAGCGCCAGTATCACCTTGCCCATCGAGAGCAAGAGTGGGCTAACGATTGGGTCAAGAAGTTGGAGAAGGCAGGCATCGTGGGCGAGATCGAGAGCCCTTATGCTGCACCAGTCATCGTGGCGCCGAAGAAGGACGAGCATGGCGCCTGGACCGATCTTCGCTATGCGGTGGACTATCGTGGGCTCAACGAGCGTACCATCCGCGATCAATACCCGGATGACTATTATCGGGAATTGTATTACCCAATTCCCATTATTCCTATTATTGTATTACCCGTGCCCGACAGCGGACGAGCTCATGACGCGCATGGAGGGAGCTTCGCGATTCACTGCGACTGATTGCACAAAGGCGTTTCATCAGCGCCGAGTGTCGGATAAGCCGTCCGGACCCGATGGATTGTCAGCGCAGCAACGCCTCGCGTTCCATGCAGGCAATCGGCTGCTAACCTTCAAACGCATGCCCTTCGGACACAAGAACTGCGTGGCAGCATGGCAGCGCGTTGTGGATCAAGCGCTCGCTGGTTTGGACTTCGCAGTCGCCTTCGCGGACGATGTACTGATTTTCAGTCATGACGATGAGCAGGAGCACATGCGCCGTGTGCGCATTGTGTTTGATCGACTCAAGGCCCGGGGAGTGCAGGTCTCTCCACCCAAGACACGGCTCGGACTGTCACGAGTGACCTTTCTTGGTCATATTGTCAGCGGCGCAGGCGTGGAGCCTATGGCTGACAAGGTGGAGGCCATCAACTCTCTTCCGGCGCCGAAGAATGTCAGTGATGTGCGCCATTTCCTCGGGATGGCCACCTACTACTGCCGTTTCTTGGAGAGCTTCTCGCTTGTGAAGGCACCTTTGACAGCGTTGACCAAGAAGGATGCGCCGTGGAAATGGGGCGCAGCCGAGCAGCAATCCTTCGACGCCATCAAGGCCATGCTGGTTTCGGCGCCGGTGCTGCGCCATCCTGATTGGCGTCGCCCGTTTGTGCTGCACACCGATTGGTCCCGAGCTGGAGTAGGAGCGTGCCTTTCGCAGGTGGACGACAATGGCGTGGAGTATGCCGTGTCTTTTGCGTCGCGCATGAACACCCCAGTGGAGGCAGACCTGTCTAGCTACGAGGGAGAGGTCGGCGCAGGCGTGTGGGCTGTTCAACGCTTCCGCTACTACCTGTATGGCAACCACTTCCAGCTCATCACTGACTGCAAGGCCATGGAGTGGCTGCGGACGACAGCAAGGCTGCGAGGCAAGCTTGCTAGGTGGAGCCTCATCCTTGCGGAGTACGACTTCAGTATCAAGCACCGTCCGGGCAAGGACAACACCGTGCCGGACTTGCTCAGTCGGCGTCCAATGCCAGCGGAGCCAGTAAGGGCCACCTCGGAAGCCGCCGGCACTGCCACTGCAATCGCCACTCAGTGGAGGTCGCCAGCCGCGATGGCGGATGTGTCGGCTATGTTTGGTGGCTGCTCACCCAGCAAGTGCCTTGGAAGGACGCCCGCGCTACCCTCGGCACACGCAGCGTTTGCAACACAGTGTATCGCAATGGCCTTCACGGCAGGTGTCTACGCTAGCCAGGAGCTTCATTGGCCTACCCGGGACGTGTGGAGCAGCCCAGTGGCTATCTCTTACCTGCGAGGTGAGACCACGCCAGCCGACGTGTCAGTGGAGGTGTGGCAGCAGCTTGTGCGCCGCTGCGCCAAGTACAGCTGGCACAACGACAAGGTGTGGCTGCACACTGGAGACACTGCCCGTGAGGTGCCCAAGCCTGAAGAGCGACCGGACGCGATTCGCCGAGTGCACGCCAGCATCGGCCACCTTGGCCGGGACCGCACTTACCAAGTGTTGGCCCGCCACTTTGTATGGCCGGGCATGCACAAAGACGTCGGCGCCATGGTCAAGCAGTGCCGCGCCTGCGATCGCGTCAAAGCGTCGTTCAACCAGAAGCACGATCGTCTCAAGCCCATGCCACTGTTTGGGCTCTTCTATCGCTTCAGCGTGGACTCAGCCGGACCGCTGCCGACTAGCAGCGAGGGCCACAAGTACGTGATCGTCATCGTGGAGCACTTCAGCAAGTGGATCGAGCTGGTGCCTGTCCGCGACCTCGAGGCGACTACGACTGCCAAAGCGTTCCATGAGCGCGTGTTGGCCCGTTATGGAGCACCAGTGGAGGTCGTCACAGACAATGGCACTGAATACCAAGGCGCGTTCCGCGAGCAGTTGGAGCGCCATGGCATTCAGCCCGTGGACATTCCGCCAGGGCATCCCCAAGCCAATGGCATGGCCGAGCGCATCGTTCAAGTCTTGAAGGTGGCACTTCGGAAAGTTGTGCCAACCCTCGGCACTGCCTCTTGGCACTCGTGGATGCCAGTGATCGAGTTTGGCTATCGTGTCAGCAAGCAAGCAACAACCGGCTACAGCCCGTACTTTCTTCTGTTTGGCCGTGATCATGTGGCACCGGACCAGGTTCGCGCGCTACTGGAGGAGCCGGTCGACATGGACAACGACATTGCAGTCATCAACCTAATCACACAGCGGGCTGATATGCTGAGGGCTGCCATGCCTAAGGCATTCGAGAGGGCGCTGCAAGCTCAACAGCGCGATGTGGTACGCTACCGCAAGGTTCGGCGCGGCGATGTGCAGCCTCGGCGCCACCGCTTCGAGATCGGCAGCTACGTCTACGTGGCGCAGCCCCCGGTCAACACCCTGGACGTCCGTACCGCCCGCACCATCCTGCGTGTTGTGGAGATCTTGGAGTCCGGATGGCTGCGTTTGTCCGGATCCGATGGCAACGAGATTCAAGTGCACATGGACAACTGCGCGCCGTGCCACTTGTCCAACCTTGTGCCGGCGCGGTACGGCCGCGGCATGCCAGCATGCAAAGGTTGTGGCAGCGACAGCATTGCAGCCCCACGACTCATCTGTGACAAGTGCCAAGCCATGTGGCATGTGGCGTGCGCCAAGGCAGAGTTACATCCTGGCGAGGAGTGGCTATGCCCGGACTGCGCGCCGCCACTACGCCGCTGACGCTGCAGCATAATATGCTGCCACCCTACAAGCCATCTTCAAATCATCAGTCATCATCGTCTTTTCTTCATGTCGTCAGCCGCGCACTTCCGTCTTGGACTCAACACCTGTAGAGTTGAGTGGGGGGGAGTATGCAGTGCGGCGCCGACAGTTTACCATCACCACCCCATTTCTCTTTTTCCTGCGACAATTGTCACAGCGTACAACGTTTCAGCGTACGCATGCGCGCGTACGGGGACTTGCTTACTTGGCATACCGGCGAATACTCGTCGCCTGTCATACGGGTATCAATTTTAGTACTTGCAGTACTGCGTTGTATGTGTATGCCTGATGTCCAAGCGAGCAGTCACCCATGGCGCAACGACCAACTGTCTGTCGCTCAGCTCTCACACCTAGAACCACCGACAGACCTAGGGCCCGTACCAGCGGCTAACTGCCGCCAACCACGGCGCCCGTGCAGACCAATAGCGCGTGGGAAGGCCTAGGGGCTTAGTCGGCTCGCGCGCCCGCGGGATGCTTTAGCATCCTGTCGGCGCGCTGCCCGCCCACTCTTTGGCTTTCCAAACGTCTCATCCCACCCATCTTGTAACCACGCTACTACACCACAAACACATCGACTCTGTGCACGTCACACCTGCACGTGCCTCGTCTATTGCTGTCCATCAAGGGCAGTACAACCTGCTGTCGAGCTGCGAGTGATATCGCGCAGCAAGCAACGGTGGTGAGTCGCGGTTACACCTGTGTTGTTTGCGTCGTGACGCCCGTCTTGCTTTTACCTCCTGTGAACCCGTCGTACCGACTGCCTGGACTTGTCGACCGACCGATCGACCGACCGATTAGCGTACCGAACGTGCCTGATCAGCACTGGCTTGCTTGTTGCCATATGCGAGCAGTCGGTACTGCGCGTCGTCGTCGTCGAGTCGTGTCGTGATACCGTACGGGTACGCATATGCGCGCGTGCGGGCACTCGTAGTCCATTCGCGAGAGGCATGTCGTGCGGCACAGGGTGAGGAGTGCTTGACGTATTTCGCGTCGATCGACCACACACACACACACCTCTGTCACGCCGAGTAACCAAGCAACTCGCACGCGTGTGTAGTGCCGGCCAATAGGGCCGATGGCACTGTGAGACGTACTTCTACTGGAGTCATAGGAACCGAGGCCAAGAGTCAGCAAGTCTTAGACAGAGACTTAGAGGCCAGGACACGTACATAAGACCACATGCCTAAGAGTCTGTTAGGCGATCCATCACCACCCCATTTCTCTTTTTCCTGCGACACCTGCGCAATAAAATAGCAAGCAGTATCAGCAGCGCAGCATTTCCGTATCCTGATCACATAGCAACTACTTTAAAGTACAGGGTACTGGTTTTCACTATTACATCTCCCGGCGCCGGGACTCCCCCCTATTAATAAGCATGCCGACGACGCCGCGCGTGTCTGCCGGCACCGGATGACACTATGACAGGGTACGCCGAAACCTCATCCCGCCTGACATGCCGCCGAGATCAGCAGCATGGATCATCTGCGCTCCCCGACGTCAGCAGTGCTGTGCGCAAGACGCTAACTCCGTAACTCGAGCACAGATCGATCTGCGCAGCGCGGCGGACCAGTGTAGGGAGTCTCTATCTGACAGGTACGATTCGCAGTGATCCGAGCTGTTGAATTTGTCTGTCTCATAGGTCGTCCCTGCGTTCAGAACTTTCTTTTGGCTGGACCAGTCGCAGGAAGCGCGCCGGCTGGGTGAGTGTGTCGGGCGAGTGAATTCGTCTGAACTTCGGAAGTACTGCTATTTCGGAGATACTGCTGTGGCTACCTACATCACAACGTACTGGTGTGAATTACAAAAAGGGCAGTTCCCCAGAATTAGAAAATCAACACAGCAAGCCGCCTAAAAGCGGCCCGCATCCCGCATAAGGCGGGATGGATGAGTGATGCGCACACGGTACCGGTACCTGGCGGTACAGGTACCGTACCTGTAGAACGACGAGCTGTGTAACGGTACGGAGAACTCTTCAGAGAAATAATCAACACGGACTTGGACCTTTCGAAGCGTCATCCCGGTACGTTCCAATGAAACGTTTCTGGCTTCGTTTCTCACAGTCGTCCTCAAAATTAGGTCGGTCGCTACCTAGTCGCTAGCTTGTGAACGAAGATTTCCCACGGGGTTCGCACTGCGCATCACGGGGACATTTAGCGACCACGTACAAGCCCTCAGGACTTTGGACTACAGGTATAGCGACCATTATGGCAAAATAAACGCAATGTGATATACATTATTGAAAACGCGCGTAATTGCGAGTACCCGTACTGATGTTACCGACTTGCCGGTACTGCTCGCGCGCGTGCAGAAGTACGAGGTACTGCTGTTAGTACACACTGCGGGTACCGTGTACGCCTAACGCGTGTACGCACTGATACACCGCCGCAGCTGTGAGACACATTATTCTGAGAGTAGGGGGGCGTTTATTTCACCTCGCGTTGCTTGGCAGACGACTCAACGTCACCCGGCGAACTGGGCAGCTGCGTTACCACTCAGTTGTGTTGGGTTTCCTGATCCCGCGGGCTTGCTGCGCCCCCAGCCGGCAGGCAGGCGAGCCTGGGTGCGCCCGGCACAGCGAAGGGGCATAGCGCGCGCCCGCGGCCCCTCCCCTCAACCGCGCCGGAGCGTGCTCGTCCGGCAGCCATGACGGGCGGCGGCATCGCGAATGCTCATAATTCTAGGCAGAACCAGGTCCATCCCCTGCTGGGAAACAGGGAGCTGTCGGCAGTCCGTTCCGATCCCGGGCGCGACCCGGCCACGTCGCTTCCCGGCGCTGCGAACCCCGACAGAGCCAACCCGTCCGATGCCGAGAGGATGCCAGTCGGCGGCCTGCGCAACCGCCGGGTACGCCTGCCGCCTGCCGCCCTGGATAGACACCCGAGCGCGCTTGGCCCCACTCCCTCCCGTCCGGGGTTTCGGGGCCGGATGCTCACCTTGCCTGCACGTGACAGGCCTCGCTGGTGAGCGCGCTTCTGAGCATGACGAGGGGGAAGAAGTCTCCCGCGACCCTTGTTGGCCGAAGCACCTCATTCAGAAACGACTGTCCGGCGCCCCCAAAGAGCATCTTCCTGCCCAATACGTCGTTCATTCTCAACCCCAACACCCGGATCTTCAACTTCTGGTGGCAGCTGACCGTGCTGCTGGTCTATTGGAACCTTTTCCAGGTGGGTCACGCTGGCTTGTGCATGTGTATGTGTGCCATTCAGGGTTGATACAGTCATTTACGTGCGCATGTGTACCGATATGTGGGTACATAGAATGCCTATGGGACCAAGGTGTAGCCTTGCACGTGCATATTTTGGCTGGGAGATGCGGCAATATGTTGCCAGCAAAGACACGGATGAGGCCCTCCTGCATGCCCGGAAAATGCCGAATCACATCGCTCTCCATGTTTTCGACTTGATGCCGAGGGCTGCGGCTACTTTCTGGCAGGCCAGGCTGGTTGCAAACCAAAGCATGAGCGATTGTGTATATAGGGGAATCTGTGGTGCTGCCAGTCGAAAGGACGATCTACCGGGCAGGTGAATCAAGGGAGGAGGTGCTTGCCGCACCTTGCTGGCATGCAGGCCAGCGGAGGGGGAGGTGCCGCTGACCCCGCTGCGCTGCCTCGGCGTTGCGTAGGTGCCCTTCACCGTGGCGTTTGAGGGGGAGGACGGGTGGAAGGACGTGGTGGTATGGATTGTGGACATGCTGTTCTTCGCGGACATTTTTGTGAACCTCTCCTCGCCCATCTACATCCACGGCCAGCAGATCACCGACCGCGTGACCATCGCCAAGAACTACCTCAAGCTGGAGTTCTGGATCGACATCTTGGCATCCGTCCCCTTTGACAGGTGCCCGCGCCCACCCGATGCCTGCTTGCCGGCCTGCTGCCCTGTTCCTCCTCAGCATCGGTCCCCGCGCCCACATGCCTCCCTTGGGCCGACCCTGCAGTACTGAGACAGGCGCCTGTCTGCACAGGATTGCAACGGCGATGTACCCCACAAGCAGTTATGCCCGGCTTCTGGCATACACGCGCGTCCTGCGAGTGAAGCGGCTGGTGCTGCTTCTCGCAAGGATGGAGAAGAACGTGACTGCCCCCCCTCCCCCTGTTCGCAAAGGGGGAGGGGAAGCATGTGGCTCGGTGAATGCGTGAAGATGCGGGGTGCAGGATGTACGGTGGCGCAGGAGGCCGGCACGGCACGAGGGCCCGATTGGCTGACGCGCCGCGCTGCTGTGAATCTGCGGCAGATCAACATCAACTACGAGAGCGTGGTGCTGCTCAAGCTGCTGACCATGGTTGCCGTGCTCACGCACATGGAGGCGTGCCTCTTCTGGTACATCGGCGACGTCTCCACCAAGGCGGGCTGGATCGACCAGCTCGGCGACGACATCGACATGAACGTGCGGCAGCGCGATGAGCGCCGTGGCCCTCGCCGCCTTCCCTGCCTGGCCTGGCCGGCCGCCTGATGCCGCCATCCGAGCCCCAGCAGCCCCTCACCCCTCTTTCCGCTGTCTCGCGCAGGACCACTGGAGCCTATACCTTGTCTCGCTGTACTGGGCCGTCGTCACCTACACCACCGTGGGCTACGGCGACCTCTCCCCCGTCAACGAGGCCGAGCGCGCCTTTGCCATCTTTGTCATGGTGGGACATTCAAGCTCCCCGGGCATTTGTATATAGCACAGCTTTGGGAATGCTACGCACCATTGCCGCACCCTCTTCCCCGCATCCACGCAGCTCTGCGCCCATCCGCTGTGCCGACGGACGCCCTGCCCGCGCCCCACGCAGATCATCAACATGGCGCTGACGGCGTACGTGCTGGGCAACATCACCATGCTCACCACCAAAGTGGATCAGTCGGTGCTGGAGTACCGGGCCAACGTGACGCGCGTGCGGGCGTACCTGGACCGGAAGGTGGGCCCCTGCGCAAGCGCACCAGCCCCCCTGCCCCGTGTCTGCCGGGTTGATGCAGGCCTGCAGCGCCCGGGGGGGGCGACCGCGCAGCGAGCGGGCGCATGACAACGCTTTCGGGGGCAACATGTGTGCGGTGCAGGAGGTGGACCCGGAGCTGGTGGACATGGCGATCCATCAGCTGCAGACGACGCAGGAGCTGGCGGAGGAGACGGACGAGGCGCTGGGCTACTGCGCGCCGTACATCCGCAACCGCATCCTCTCCTCGCTCTACACCGACAAGCTGGGCCAGTGCCAGTTGTTCTACGTGCGGCCACACGCGCCGCCCCCCCCCCCCCCCCCCCCCCGTGCCCCGGCGTGAGCGCCCCCTCCCTGCCACCGCATTGCCGCCGCGGCACTGAGCGAGGCTCCGCATGGCGCCGCCGGGCGCGCAGGGCTGCAGCAGGGAGTTTGTGGACAGCATGGTGCACAGCGCGGGCATGGAGTTTTTCCAGCCCGGCACCAACATCCTGCGCTGCAAGGAGCGCTCGGGCGCGTTCTACTTCCTGCTCTCGGGCTCGGTGTCCCTCGTCGATGAAGGCGGCAAGCACCTCCGCGCGGCCCGCATGGGCGGCACCTTTGGATCCGAGAGTGTCCTCTGCGAGCTTCCTCAGGTGCTGCCCCCCCCCCCCCCCCCCCACCCCCCCTCTCCCCTCTCTCCTGCATATGCAGCAAGACACCTTTGTCTGCAACACCACCGGTGTCTATGGGAACACCCGCAGCATCGATATAAACATAAGCACAAACATGTATGCACAGGGTGACACCCCTTGGGTACTTTCTGATCAATACGCGAGGTTGTCTCTCTCCCTCTCCCTCTCCCTGTCTATGTGAGTGGGAGTGTACACCTACACATACCACATGCACCTGCGGGGACATCATCGAATATGTGGATAGATGTATTGGCTGTGTGTGGGCAGACCCGCGGCCCGCACCCGAGCGCCGCCGTTGAGGGCGTCCGCTTGCGCGGCGGCATGGTGGTGACGCACTGTGCCGTGTCAACTCGCCGCTGCGCAGCACTACGGCGTCACGTCGCGCAGCCTGGTGAAGGTCCTCGCCATCGACATCGACCGCATGCGCGGCATCTGCAACCAGTACAAGCTGGACCACCGCGTGGCGTGCGCCAACCTGGTCGCCAAGCTGCAGGGCACAAAGCACGTCGGCACACAGGAGGGCGAGGACATCAAGAACGTCGTGGCGCAGGTAAAGCCCCCCCCCCCCCCCCCCCCCCCCCAATATCGTAAGTGCGTTACCGTGATGCGTGCTCGGGGTCGCTGGTGTTTGTGCATGCGGCTGTGGCGGCAAGGGCGCACCTCACGTGCGGCGCCTCTGCCCCGCCGTGCAGATCCGCTCCCACATCAGCTCCCTGAAGACAGACATGGTGACCAAGCTGTGCTACTGCGCGGCCATGGGCGACGTGCTGGGCCTCAAGGCGCTCCTGTCCTCCGACAAGGAGCACGACATCAACGAGTGGGTGCCCCCTCCTTGTGGACCCCTTTTTGCCAGCCGACGCCGCAGATGTGCAGATGCGGCAGCTTTGCAGGAAAGGCTGCGCTGGCCACCGGTCAGCAGCGCTCCTTCCTTGAGCGCGCCGAGATCGGTACAGCATTCCGTGCAGAGCGCGCGTCAGGTGTCAGTGCTGGACCCGTTTCACGGTTCAGGCTGACGGCCACGCGTGCGCCGCCGCGCTGACCCTGCCGCCCGCTCGCCTACCCTTGCCCGCAGCGGAGACTACGACGGGCGGCGTCCGCTGCATGTGGCGGCGGCCGGCGGGCACCTGGAGATGATCGAGTACCTGGTGACGGCGGAGGGCGCGGAGGTCAACGTCGTCGACGGCTTTGGCGGCGCGCCGCTGCTCGACGCGATTAAGAATAACAACACGGAAGCCGCCAAGCTGCTGCGCCAGTACGGCGGGGAGCTGATGCTGGCGGACGTCGGCACCACCATGTGTGGCCTCGTCATGGCGTGAGTGCCTCGCTCCCTGCCCCTCGCGGCGAGACGCCGAGTCCGTACGAGTACTCGTTGCGACTACTCGCTGCTGTATCGTTGCCGGGGCGGTATCCCCTGTTAAAGCCCCCACCACGCCCGCGCTGACCGCACACTTCAATCCCCTCCTGCCCCCGAACCGCAGCGGCAAGTACGACCAGGCACGGCTGTACCTGGAGAACGGCGCCAACCCCAACGTGGGCGGCTACGACCGGCGCGTGCCGCTGCACATTGCGTGCGCGGAGGGCAACCTGCACCTCGTGCGCCTGCTGCTCGCTTACGGCGCCGACCTGCACTTCAAGTAAGCTCCCCCCCCCCCCCCCCCCAAGGCACCATGATGCGCATCATTGGCGCAGAGGCTGGTATGAATGCCGAGTACCAGGTGCCGAGCCGGCGGGCGACGTCGCACAGCAGACTGAACTCGGTTAATGTATTATTGGCGGCTGTACAGTCCGACCACTCAACTGTTCCATCGATTTGCCATTTCGTATGTATCCACGACGAAGTCGCAGAGTTCATCCCACTGTAAGACCCCATTATTCATAAGATCCCGTCCTATGATTGTAAGTATTTTAGATCCGATTATAAGATCCCATTGTATTACAATGGCTTGATGTTTAGCAGATATGTGGCGGCTACTCGTAAAACCGACTGGATCGGTCCGCTAGTCCACCCGGCGCGGACGATGAAGGGTCGCGATCGGTCCGACCGGTTACGAAGGGGGCATACCCTGCGAGCGGTCCATGTCCGTTGTATTAGTAGCTATTGTACAAGCACACGAATCGCACCGGTGGGTGTGAACGACTCCCTATCTCGTTTGTGCTTAAGCTTCATGATAAATACACTGGTTGTTCAATAATGATTTGTCGATGGCTGTGACATAATCACGTAACCAATGCCCATAGCGACTCTATCATCGACGGGGAGTTTGGACTCGCCGATCCGAGCGAGATGAACGCGCCGACGCGCAGGAACACCGCTTCAAAGGCTATTCAGCGTCGAATTAGAGTCTACGTCATCTGTCGGCGACGAAAAGTACTGCTGGTCTCGGCTTTTTGTCGCAGCGCTTGTGCCCTACGCCTTCCCCCCTACGCCGCACGAACCTCGGGCCCTCGTCGTGCCTCCTGTCGCGCCTCCTCGTCGTGCCTGCCAGCCCTTTGCGATGCGGGCCCATTGCCCCCCCCCCCCCCCCCCCCCCCCAACCCCCCGGCTCCCTCCGACCTCCTAAAACCCTAAAGCCCCCCCCCCCCCCCCCCCCCCCCACCCCCACACACACACCTGTAATATCCGCCTCGAAAGCACAATGCTTGCCACATGGCAGCGTGACATCGTACATTTATTTATGTACTCGTCGCAATCTCAGGTAGCATCGCACACGTACTCGGTAGCGTATGTCGACATCGTACCTGTCACACATCCCGCCGCGCAGAGTAAGCACCCCCTAGTTGGATAGAGCGGCCCGCTGATCGTGTTGCGACCGCCGCAGGGACCGCTTCGGCACGAGTCCGCTGGACGAGGCCGAGAACAGCAGCACCGAGATGACGGTGAAGAGCTTCTTGGAGAGTGTGTGCCGGCCGGACCCCAAGAAGAAGCTGGTCCTGTCGCCGGAGAAGCGTGAGCAGATGAAGAAAGAGCTAGACGAAGAGTGCGCCCCCCCCCCCCCCCCCCCCTCTGTTTCCTCTGACAAAGTATGTATATGCCACGGATAAGCGCCTAAATGTGTAGATGTGTGTTGACAAGCAGCCAGGAGTAAGTCTTTGTACGAAGTAATTATTTGTTTGTGTGTTGCATATATGTTTTGTTGAATATATGTAAGTTTATATATGTGTATATGTACACATATGTATTAATATATATATATAAACTATATGTGTTGTTGAACATATGTAAGTATACATATATGTATATGTATATGTATACACACACACACACACACATATATATATGTATATATATTGGTTTATGTATATATATAAACTATATGTGTTGTTGAATGGTGGCAAGACTGCATCTCATGTTACATCTCTATAGACACACAAATGAATATATGTGTATTTATACATATACATATATACACAAGCACCAAGGCAGTTGTAAAAACTCTGTGAATAATAGCCTTTTCTACATGCAAGAGGTCAACTGAGGACGAAACTATAGCGGAGATGTACCCTGTTATTCTTGTAGGTTGCATGCGAACCCATTTACATGTCAGGGTCATTGTAAGCGGCTAGGGGGCGTGTATATGTACCCGCAACGTGCCTCGCCCGTACAGCCCTGTGTATACCTGCGCCACGTCTACTTGAGCAGTTCGTATGCCGGAAAAAGCCACAGGGTTCGGCGCGCTCTGGACGGGTTATGATACCCCTTCGAGGGCGCCGGGTTATGATACCACGTGGAGGGGGCCGCACTGGCGCTGGGCTCTGACTGTGCCACCCCTGGCGCCGTCCACAGCTACCGCAAGAAGCAGCAGGAGGAGGCGGAGAAGCTGGAAAAGTCGGCCTCGAAGCAGAGGTCGTTCGCGTACAGCCGGACGGCCAGCATGAATCTCCCCCGAACTAGCAACACATGATCGCGCCGCCGGCCATCAATACATGACAATGACCCACCTTGCGGAGTCAGAGGGCATCTCCAGAGACACCGTGCGCAGTCCATCCGCCAAGGGAGTCGCTCCCATTTGAAGCTCCCGGCAGCGAGGCCACCACCAGCGCCTCGAAGCCAGAGGCACCAATCGCGGCTCGGAGCATGCCCACCGCCCATTCGCTCTACACCCCGCCCTCTCATCAAAGCTGGCGGGACTCCCTCAGCCTTGCCGAGCCCGCCGACCGCTCCCGGCTGCGGTGATCCGCGGCCAAGGCGTTGCCACAAATATAGGCCGAGCTCGAGCAGACCGGCCGGCCGCCGTCGCACCCAGGGGCATGGAGCGGACGAGTGACGCCACGAGGTCATACTCACGATTTAGGACCACCAGTTAGAGTGTAGCATGGGCGCAATAAGCGTGACTTGGCACACAGTCCCGGCACCGGCAAGCCCG
>VCJN01001203.1:0-157874 GCA_006384855.1 Tetraselmis striata | reverse complement strand
ACATATATATATATAATATATATACATACATATATATAATATTGTATATTGTATTTATATATTATCTATATATATATATATATACTACCTCTTATCCCCAGCACTGTACCGTGGCTCGGTGAAAACAAAATTAAGCGGCTTAGAGGACTTGAGCTTTAGTACTCCAACCCGGAATACAGCATTAAGCATTGTGGATCTCCTCTCCACGGTGTTTACACATACTGCCATAAGTAATGTTTCGCACTTAACAATCAATACAGCATAAACTACGTTATTATCACCTGCCAAACCGCCCGTTTAGTCATCCTCCGCGTCCGTGGCCTCGCGGCCGTGCCATTCTGGCGGTACAGGTAGTAATCCTTAGTACGGTCCACGTTGTGATGTCTATGCATCATCGCAAGGTCGATGCGCCTTCCGACAGCTGCGTCGCCTGATTATGCCGCCGGAGCGGCCGGATGTCCGAACTAACGTGCGACGTCACGTCCGTGCGCGACGCCCGCCTAATATATAATGATGCATTGCTTTCCGTGCGGGCCGGTTCTGGTTCGGATCGCCCAAGTTAGAACTCATGCGCAAGCGAGGGAGGGAGGCGGCCCGGTCAGACAAGAGCAACCGCAAACAGTAAAAGGACGACCGCATGACTACGAGGATTCTATTCTAAACATGTTTATGGGGTTTCCCACTTATGTGAATTGTGCTAGTGTAACCCGTACGGTTTGCTGGCGGTTTCAACCGGTAAACTTACCGGTGCCACCGCGTTCCGGTTGGGCTGCCCCATCGCCCGTGGGCTCCGCTTTCCCGGCCGGGGGGCTACCAAAGATATGCACCAACAGCTTGCCTGCCATCGTCCAGATCGTTGCCTTCGACAACGGCTTCGCGTACTTGTGCGCGCGGGAGTCGCAGAGGCTGATCAAGTCCGCACCGAGGTTCTCTTTCCATGTAGTGAGTCGTCGTACCACGCACATGCGTTACATCATCGGTAGCGAAATACAACCCCTCGGTAATATGGTTTTCCCGGACTCGTGCGTCCGAAGTGGCCTCACGTTCTACCTTGCCCCTGAATGGCAGATGGGTGACCATTTGTTGGGTGACCATGCGCACGGTACGGAATTAGACATAGGGGTCCCCGTTGAGAGGGGGTTTAAACCTCAACACCCGAAGTCGAGTCGCAGTACATGCTATCGTTGGCTCTTGTAGTACATCAACCTCTCGCTGCACAACTCTTGAGGCTAGGTGTGGCGGACACGCCCGGTATCAAAGCCGCTGCTCGTCGTTGTTGTCAACGAGGACAACTACGACGCCTACCGCAACATAACGACGCGGGCGGAGGAGGACGACCGTGTCGACGGGGTGGCAGTTTAATACCCTGCAAGACAAGTCAACTCCGTTTGCGGGTCCTAGCAGCATAGCATCGCGGCATCAACGGTCATTGTGCGTGGTGGCTTTCGGGGCTACTCGCGTAATTGGCATGTTACAGTTCGTACCCGCGGCGACCGTCGCTGGTGCAGCAGCGGCGGCCGCTTCATCACAACCTCCGTCCTGCCGGTGAAGATGGCATCGTTACGGGCCTATGTAGGCTACCATGGCCTCTACGCCGACCGACATGTTACCCAACCTCTCGACTCCAACAGCACCCGGTGCCGCTACGCCGCGAGTTTCCCGCCAGAGGCAGCTCCGCTACGATACGTGACCTGCGCGCTCAGTGGCGTCAGTACACGCTTGCTGTTCTGCAGTTTCGTGGTCGGCGGTTGCCGCTAGTGCAACAGCGACGACAGCCCCGCCACATCCCGCACAACAGGTGCCGCGGCACCGGCGTACCTCCGACATCGCGCGCTGCTCGCCATGGGACAGCTCCGCCACTTCGCGCACCCTATAAGCTTCGTCGCGTCACGAGGGTCTATGGCTTGCTATCTCTTGGTCGGTAGCCGTCGCTGGTGCAACAGCGGCAGCCGCCTCGTCGGACCATGCACTGATTGACCCGTGACAACGACGTCGTACCGAGTCGACCTCTGCGGCATCGCCGACAACCAACTCCGACGCACAGTAAATCCGGTACGGCACGACCATCTTGGGTCCCATGTGGCCGTTCTCCATTGCACTATGCGCTCCAAGTGACGGCCCCCGTACGCTATTGTCGTCGCGCGTCGTCATGTAGGTGTCTACCCCCGTGTACGGCGCCGGTAATGCAGATGCCGGGCTGCCATAGCGTTTCCGTACGTCACCTGATTATACGCAGCGTGCGCGTGTGCCCGCGCGCACGACACGTTCCGGGCGTATCTGTCACGCTCGCGCTTAGCCCTCGCCAGTCTTGTGTGTGCTCCTACTGACTTGCACTCCCGGTACGAGTCGCGCGCCCCTTCAATGTGCAAAACTGGCTGCGCCGCGCCATCGGGAGATTGGGCTTCTCTATTTCCGCACCGTCCGGCCGAATATCACCGCGACGTCCGCCGGCGCCGGCTTCTCCCGGCCGCGTTAATCTACGCCCCGAGGTTCTGCCCGTCCTCTCGGCACGAGACCCCTACAAACCAAAACGTCTTCCGCCTTCCTCTTGTCGGCACGGCTGCCTGCCGACAATCCACGCTCGCAGTCGTAAACGATCCGCGTGTGTGCCGGCAAAACCATGCTCGATTGCATGTTTGAAATGTTCTAAACATGTTTATCGGGTTTCCCACCAATGATGACTCTCCTAGTGTAAATCGTACGGTATGCTGGTGGTTTCAACCGATTAACTACTTAGCTTACCGATGCCACCACGTTTCAATACGGGCTGCCCTATCGCCCGCGAGCCCCGCTTTGCATGCCGGGGAGCTACTTAGGACAACCACCAAAAGCTTGCCTGCCATCCTCCGGCTCGCTATCTCCGGCCCCGCTCTCCCGTTTTCCGTTTCCGCCTTGCATGCTCCACCTCCGCCTTTCCCCCTTTTTGATGTGCCTTTTTACCAATAAAATGGCGCTTCTTCCGTGTAAAACAGCCTTCGCACCTCCTTTGGTAACACCGGACTCGATTGCATGTTTGAAATGTTCTCGTATACAGTAGATGGTGATTGGAACAGGCGGCCAAGAAAAGATATGGACAGTTTGAGACTTTTCGATGTCAGCTCCGAGTTCTAAAAAACCCGATCGACCGGTATTTATACATGCTGGTGTGGCCGCGTGCTTGTTGTAGCAGTCCCCGCTCCAACTCAGCCAAAGGACCAGGGTCAGTGAATTTAAAACGACGTAGAGGCATATGGCAAGACAACTAGGATGGGAGTAGAGGGTGGGTGCTGCGCAAGCAACAACAAATGGGATGGGTTATGCCGAGTCCGTGTCCGCCTAGATAGCCGGTGATGTCGAAGGGTCTAGAGTTATTGTTGCTACCAAACCTCCCGTGCCGGGGATGCCAATGGCCGTTGTACGAATCGGCGCACGACGATTCCGGAAACTTCCGGAGCACCTTGGCGTCGATTACACACGGCTGACTAGGGTTAGCACCGCTACATGAGTGGGGCATCACTCGATTGTCGTTTCTTAACCTCAGTTGATACTTAAAAACTATTAAAGTACTTCTATGAGGACGCAGGCATGCAGTAGGCAGAGGCACAACCAATTTTGCCATGGAAACCGCAAGGCCACAGCGGCCTGGCGGCGCGCACTTCCCACGTGCCCGCGAGGCCGGTGTGCGAAAAAAACTAACAAACCGGCGGCCGTGCGGGCCGGTCACACGCTCGGTGGCAGTCTCAGCGCTTCCCGTCCATCGTTTGTGCGCAAGCTGTGGACGGTCCTCATGTCTAACAACGACGAACCGGCTCGCGAGAGGCCTCGAAAGCGCCGTGGAGCCGATCGCGCGTGCAATCGCGGGACGCCAGGCTAGTACATGGATCGTAGTGTCGCGACGACACGCGCAAGAACATACGAGTCGGCCCCCCTCTCCTACGTCTCCACCACGAAGCGCTCGATTGGCGCTCCAGTGCCACGTCGCACGCGATAAGGGGCCAGTGATATCGGATAGAAGGCTCCAGCGCCGCCACACGTCGGACGCCGTAGAAAACCGGCCGATTAGCGCACGGCGCACCGGAATGTCAGCATGGTGACAGCTCGGGTATCGTATCGCGTAAGGGTGATGGACCCCCCGCTACGCCGAAGGAAAGCATACGTCGGAGGGATCCGGGTTGCAAGCATTAGAGACGGCCGATGCCGCAGGGGTTCCGGACGTAACGCTGGCGGGCGAGCATCGCGGACCCGGCGCGCGATGGGGAAAGCGCCGGCGTGCCGCGTCACACGGGTCGGCGCGGCTGGCACGCCCGCTCTGCGCGATTGGGCGGCCCATATATAATCTAGCAGTGGAACGCCATCGACGCGGAGTTTTCTACGTGCACCGATGATGCCGAGCACACGGTCCCTCACGGCGCGGTGCATCGTGCGATTGTTTGTTGCGCAAACGACAACAAATGGGATGGACTGTGCCGAGTCTGTGTCCCGCCGACATAGCCGGTGTTGTCGAAGGATCTAGAGCTGCTGCTACCAACCCTCCGGTGCCGGGGATGCCAGTGGCCGTTTTACAGATCGGCGCACGATAATTCCGGCAATTTCCGGAGCATCGTAGCGTCGATTGTCCCAGGCCGACTGGGGATGGCACCGCTGTAGCAAGAGTGGGCCATCACTCGATTGTCGTTTCCTATCCCCAGTTGATACTTAATTAACAACGACAAAAAGTCGTCGAGTACATCACTAAAATGCGCCACATTACCACTCAACGGTCGGCAGCGCCGGTGCTGCCGTAGCGATACGGACACATACCCGCTTCATGGCAAGACTTATATACTGCGCGAGGGGGGCTGCACCGGTACTTCTCCCGCACGGGTACTTCTGCTACCCACGTTCGAATAATATAGTATAGCGCGGCGGAAGAATGGCCGATATTAAGCCCTTTTGGCTTAAAGCCCTATTCGCATGCAGAAAGAGAAATAGCCATTTCTCATGCGTGTCGTACTGCCTCAGGGAGAAATGTTGTACAAATACCGCATCCGTACCGGAGAAGTAGCACCCGTGTTTGAATATTAGAAATCGAGATTTCTCCCGGGCCTAATACCGTAAACGGAAGCACGGAGCCGCTACAATCCGACAGTAGGCAGGCTGGGTCTGGGATGGTGTCGACCCGCCGCCCCGCCCAGCCAACCCGTTCATATGTGGTCGGTCTCCGCCCCGCCTCATGTCGCTTAGTTACATCCGGTTGTGCACATAAACCGCTGGCTGGGAGCTAGGCCTGCGCGGGCTGCTGAGTCGGGGCGGGGAGGGGCGGCGCGCAGTGGAAGCTAGCTGGTATACGAGAGGAGTCGCGACGACCCGTGACGAGGGGGGCCGCGACACGCTTCCAAGTCAGGGGAGCCCAGGTAGCTCATCCACAGGCTGCTCGTAGCTAGGTTGCTCGTAGTTTAGGGTTCTAAAACCCTAAAACCCTAAATCAACACCCGGCGCCTAGTTTCACGGTTTAGCTAGGCGACGGGTCCGGCCGACTAGGGCGAAGGGGGGGGGGGGGGGGGGGGGGATGCGGCGGCTACGCATCCTCCGCCGCGGTAGGTGGAGTGGGGGCGTGGGGCTGGCATCATTTAACGGGGTGGTTACATGGATGGCGTTCATATAATGCATGGCAGGTACTGGGGGAGGAAAAAGTAACGGCATCGTCCCGTCGGGTTGTGCTTGTGCGCGTGCCAACGATGGTTGACGACGGGAAGCGCACGGCGCGCCTTGGGAATTACAGCGCAATGTACAAGGTCGCTATTTCTCCCGCAGGAGAAACGCTGCTCTAGCAAGAGAAATATGCATGTATTTCTCCCGATCTTGAGGCTTTCTCCCGCGGGAGAATCGAGCGATTAATTCTATTGGCCGTTTCTCCGCTATTCGAAGATGGGTGGAAGTAGTACATGTACATAAGAAGTGCCGGTATTTCTCCTTTCTCCGCCCATCTTCGTTTTTTAAATGGAGAAATAATTGCTACTTCTCCCGCGCGGGAGAAAAGGCCGCCATATCGCGAGAAATAGGGCTTATTGGACAAGTGCTCCTCCTGCCCCGGGAGAAATAGCGGCCTAGTATATCGCGCTTTACTTCCCACTGCCGCGCCGTGCGCATCCCGTCGTCAGGCATCGGCGGCTCGTCGTTTGAGGTGCGGCCGCCAAGCACAGCCCGACGGGACCATGCCAAGCCCACGCCCCCGCCCCTGCGCGGCGGAGGATGCGTACACTAGTCTACCGGACCACTCGTACTTAGCGCGTAATACCTTTTAATACCCCGTACTATTACTAGCTTATTAATCCTTGACACTCGTATGTAGTCGTGCCGTGACTACTCGTAATAAACTCCATCAGACGGATATCACACGTCATCGCGACGCTATATCCGCGGTGGACTAATTTTGCTTTTGGCTCTAGAAGTCCGACAATTTCGCGTTGTGATGCGCGATAGCGCGGCAGTGGGTGGCAAGGCGCAACAGTGGGCGGGCGGAATAAATTATTTACGTCCAGTTTCGGCCGGGACCGCCACTGGCGATCGTGCCACGGCGGCGAGCCTGCAAATCTCGGGTGGCGGCAGCGGCTAATGTTCCCATTACGGCGGCCTGGCGGCCGGCCCGCCACCCGAACGCCCGCCCGCCCGCCGGCCCAAGCACCGCCGCGGTACTCCAGCCGCCGGCTTGGCGGGCTGCTTGGCCGGGGGCTCCGGGCTATTGCCCTCGTCGACATTGTCGCCAGGCAAGGCTTGCGTGGCGGCCAGGTTCTTGACCGCGTTGGTGTTGTGCTTGATGATGCCGCATGCCTTCTTATGGAGTTGTTTCAGCCTGACCAGCGTGGCGTTGAGCTCTGGCGACGCACCGGTGCCCGCCAGCGGCAGCGCCACGACCTTGTCCACCGCGGCTGGACATGCCGTAGCCGACGAGCGCTGAGCACTATATATGATCGGCTTACCGTCAAACTACGCAGGGACTAGGCGGGGGTCAGACATAACAACTGGTGCGAAAGTAAATATACGTGTTGATTGCTTGTTGCTGCGGTGGCTGTGTAATCGAACAATAAGTGCGAAATAAACACGAATTACATGCGGCTTCCGAGTGCGGCATCACCTCGCAGACCTCCTCCTCGCCCTTGAACACCACATTAGAAGGGGAGCATTGGCCGGCTTGGTAGTACCTCTCTCGCTTTGCTGCAATGCCTCTGCAAGGTTGAGGGCCTTCGCGAGTCGGTCCTCGCTCGGCAATGGTCCCTTCTTCCTACCTTGGGCGTCCTTGCCCACATCCCGGAAGTCGTAGTGCCGAGCGAGGTAGTTCCTCACGTTCCCCTGCTTCCTAGATGGCACAGGGTGCACCGTTAGCACAACCCACAAGAATGGTCGCAACGGGGTTGGGAGGAAGGGGAGGGGGTGTACTCTCGGAACGCGGCAATGACGGTTTCCTTGGCGTAGCAGTGGTTTTCGGCTGTGTAGCCGGCACGGAAGTTGAAGGTAGCGTAGCGGATCCGCTCGGTGTACGGGGGCGCGGCGATGGGAAACCTTGGCGTCTTCACAGGGTAAGGGATCCCCGTCTCAGTGTCAAAGACAGCCGACAACAGCGCCTTGTCCTCGGCTGCAGGAGCAACAACAAAAACGCAGCATGGGGCGGTCAACGCCTACGAAATTCAAATCTTCTGCGCGGTCATGTCAACCACCCGCCGACTCATTGTACCTCTCAGCTGAGACATGAGCCTCCCGCTCGTGGGAATATGGTATATAGCCGCCGCAACCCGCAGCCTTCCCCACTCCCTCTAGTCGACCGAATCCGTCACCTAGCTATACCGTATAGCTAGGCGACGGTTGTTGACCGTAACTTGGCGAGTCGCGTCCGCCCTTGTCATCGCGGGTCATCTCGACTCCTCTGCCACGATCAGCTCGCTTCCACCGCGCGCCGCCCCTCCCGCCCACCCCAACTCGGCCCGCACAGCCCTACCTCCGCAGTCAGCGGTTCATATGCATGGTCGGACGTATTTGAACCGGCGTGAGGTGGGGCGGAGACCGACATTAGATGAGCGGTTGGTTGGGCGGGGCGGGTCGATCCCATCCCACAGCCAGCCCGCCTATTGGTACTAGTATTGCCGGACTGCAGCAGGTCCGTTTCTCCTTGGATCCGGGAGAAATCGCGATTTCCAATTAAAACATGGATGGGTGCTACTTCATCTCCCGTTCGAATGCAGTATAAGTACAATATGATCCCTGATGCTATACGCCTACGCAGGAGAAATAATGGCTATTTCTCTTTCACTTCCCCTATTCGACGCCGGCTGCCCGCGACCTCGGCATCACGCCAATAATCGACCGCGGGCAGTCATGGTGCTTCAACACCGAGACGCCGATGTACGGCACTTTGCGTGCCGCCCGCGGCGAAAACATCGGTCATCCCCGTACCCATCAAATCTCATAAAACCATCATCGTCCGCTAAACGAGACAACTCTCTTAGTTTTATCTTAGTTTTGTGCTGGCCTCGCGGTTTCGGACCGTGCATAGTGCTCTAGCCCCCGGAAACGGTGCTAACCTTTTACCCTCTGCGCTCGTTGCTGCTACATGACCATCTCAAGCCGAGGCTATTCTTTTCTTTCCTCTCCACTTGACTCCCTTCCCCAACGACCCCTTCGCTATGTCATGCAGCGGCTCATCACCCACCGGCCCCAAGATAGTCGACGCCGGAAAGGCGGCGGCTGTCGAGGGGGTCGAGACGATGGCTACTGAGCAAGGCTCCATACATGTGGGAAAGGCTCGTGCATCGGGGCGGCTCGTCGCGAGGCGGAAGACGCGAGAATGAAGCAACTCATCCAAGAGCAGCTCTCCAAATTCTTCGCCACCCAAGAGACTCCTATGCCGCCGGTTGCCGTCGGTGAAGAGGGCGCCATTCCACCGGGCGGGAACGAGTTCCACGCCGGTGATCAGGCTCAGAACGTCCGTGTGCCCTTCGCTCCTTCGAGCGAGCCCCACTGCCTTGATTGGAAAACTGCCCGGTTTTGAGAACGGGGATGCCTCCCGACAGTATGCGACACCAGGGGCTCTTCCCCATCGCCCTCGACCGTGTGCTCGAGTATCTGCTTGATAACCCTCGTTTGTAGCCGGCAGTGGACGAGTACTACCACGCCGCTTGCTGCGGGGCCTTCATCACCGGCTCGACCGTTGAGTTTGTGGAAGCTACTAGCATCGACATGCGTCACCCGGCGGTATTACGCCGGCTTTCGGGCAACGGCTCGATGCCATCGTCCACAGTAGCATGGAGGCTATCGAGGACGGCCATCGGGCCGCTTGGCCTATCTTGGCAAGCATTGGGACACGCAGACGCACCACGGCGACACCTTCGCCCTCGACGTCGTAAGGGAGCGATACCCCCGCCCCGGTACCGAGAACCCGGGGTCGCCCGAATTCACCGAGCTGCTGGAGCTCTACAAGGACCGCGTCTACAACGCAAACATCGCGAGCGCCGCGATAACGACAGCCCGTCAACGCTTCGGTGGCGCCCTCCGGCGCAACGACCGCGACCGGGACGGCGGCGGCAACAACCGCGACAACTTCCAGAACGCGCGTCCAGGCGCGAGGCGGCAGCACCACCATCCACCTTCGCAAAGCACGTCGCCAATGACTCTTGTAAGAGCAAGACGAAGGCTTAGGCCCCCGCGGCCGACAAAGCCGAATGATGGGGTACCCCGCCGTGCCGACCCCAGGCAGTTGCGTTTCGAGGACACGCCTCCGGGCGCGCCTTCCAAGCAACGATGCACTTGAGTCGTCGGCATGAGCGGAACTCCATCACCGCTGACCCTCCCGCGCGGGTCGTCGTCCTCCCCTTACCCTCGCCGGAGACAACCTCTCCGGCCTTACTCTTTCCTTCCAAATCGCGAGTCTACACCGACTCCCCTTTTCTGGCGCGCCCTCGTCCCCGAGTTGTCGCGCTAGCTAGCCCTACTCTTTGCCCGTCGCTCACGCAACGGCCTCTCGCGCGGGCAGCTAGACGAGCCAGGTACTCACGCGACGCCCGTTACGATGCTAGCGGCTACATTACTCTGGCATCAGCTTCGTGCTACTCTTGGTCCCATCTTCACAACCCGGCGAGCACCGCCCTCAAGCCCGGTAGCAGCGCACGGCGCGTCCCAGCGCGTCCGCCGCACCACGAACACCTACATACTTCATCACCGACGCCGAAGCAAAGGCCCGCGACGAGCTGATGCGAGGCGGCATCGAGGCCCCCTACGACACGGACGACTGGGGCGCCAAGATACTCGACCTCCTTACTACCTCGCTCACGGCCAGCACCTACTCCAAATACGGAGGTAGGATTCGCCTCTTCGCCGAGTTTTGAATCGACGAAGAAGGCGTCTCCCCCATAGGCCGCGCCGAGTAGTCCAATTGCATCCGCTACCTCGCTTGGATTGCAGAACGCGGCATCATCGGCGCCGGCTCTCTACAACCCTACCTCTCGGCCATCAACACCTTCTTGCGTCACACCGGTCGAGATGACGCCCCGGTCACCGGCCCAACCATCGGTGACATGAAGTGCGCGCTTCAAATCCGTCATGAGCTCAAGACCAGCGAGGAGCTGCGCTGCTGAACATGCGACGTCATCACCGACATCCTCGACGACCTTGCCATCCTTCCCATGACCAACCCCAGCTACGGCACCTTCCTTCGCGAGGGCGCCGCGGTATGCTCAACATTTACGTTTTACTCCCGTGGTGAGTCCAGCGTCTTTTGCCGACATAGCCGCGGACGCCCACTACAATATCACCACCTTCGTCGACCGCGAGAAGGGGGGCATCGCAAGCATCGAGACGGGTTCAAGCCCCTACTCCAAATCCCTGCCACCGCCGTGCCCACTTGGGCATCCCTTCTACGCCATTTCATCGCCTACCGCGACGCGGTGTTTCGGGCAGCCCCCTCCGCCTAGCAACCTGACCGATTGGGGCTCTCCCCGGCGGCAAGGCTACCTCGCCCATTACGTGGAACGCCTCCACCCGCGGCGACTGGCTCAAGCGGGCCGCCGGCGGCATCAATCGAGCCCCCTCCCCCCCCTCTCCTCCCCCGAAGGATTCGTGTGGACCTCGCACTCCTCCCAAAAGGGCGCGGCGTCCGGCACAAATAACGCGGCAGGCGTGCGCCCCTCGACAAAAACCGCCTATGGGGAGGTTGGGCCCGCAGTTCTGCAGTAATCCACGACTACATCGACCCGACAACGCGTATCCTCGTTTTATCCCCGCCGCCGCGCTTTTTGTTCGGCTGGCTCTCCCCCCTGTGGTCCTTCGCGGCCTTCTCGACAGCGCCCCTGCTCCGTCGATTGCCGCCCCGCCCCCTCCGCAATCCTAATGCTTCAACAATGATACGCCAATGTACGGCACTTTGTGTGGCCCCCGCTGCAAAAAAGTCGGTCACCCCCCTACCCGTCAAATCTTATAAAATCAACATCGTCCGCTAGAATGGACCGCTATCTTAGGCAGTGCTGGCCTCCTGCCCGCACAACACTACCGCCCTCCCTCTTGTAGCTCCTTGCTGCAAGTACTCTGCTCTTTCCGTGTAACTAAGCCTGCGCAGTTTTTGGCTAATTCCCTTGCATATCTCACTTCGAAAATGGGCTTAGTTTTAAATATTGGCCACCTTTAACCCCCTTTTTAATAGGATGAGAAATAGCTGATTCTAGGTTGCCGCCCGGTTAACGCCCGCGCTGCCGTTCCACGTCAACATTCGGCAGGAGCTGTCCCGCGGGAGTTTCCCCGATTTGTGCCACGTCAGCTTCGGACAGATGGGGCCATGTTTCTGTAACATTTCGCGCGTTGAACAGTAACCGCTCAGGTGTTAATCGGTATAGTGCGGTGTAGCGGAAAGTACAGTGCACGGCTACGGCGACCGCTACGGCTCAGGTAATTCTCATAGAATGTCAGCTCGCTTACATTGGAGGCTAAGACGAGAACCACAGGCTTGGCCTGGGTGTCTCCTAGCGCAGAAAGATGGCTGAGGGTGGGTGGGTGCGCGAGCCGGTTGAGGCGAGCGCAAAGCAGAGAGTGCCGGTGCCCGAGGGTGGATCCCTCAGGTCGTGGTGCTGGTGCGGGCCGGCAGGCCCCAGTCCGTGCGCCGACCGCGGGGATCGTGCGCAGTACAACATTGCTAAGTACTGTAAACCTCTAGATGACTACATCTGACCATTTACCCAAGGAGGCACGATTTGCCAGAGAAGAAAGCCAAAGGCTTGCACATGTAGCGAAGTGTAGCGGCCGGACGGGGACGAGCTAGTAGCAGAACCGCAGCATAGCGGCTCGCTGCCGAGGCCGCGCCTTTGCGCAACCTGTGCGATGCCCACGCGACACTGGGGGGCGGCTGGGCGCCCGCCGCCAGGCAGGCGTCCCGCAGCCAGTCAGTGGGAGTGGCTGAAAAGGACCAAGCGGCGGAAGGCTCCAGTGGGGAGACGCTCCAAAACTTGGTCGGCAGGCCGGCGCCGGAGAGAGGGCGGCAAGAAGGTGGGGCTCGGCCGCCATCGACACCGTCCAGGGCGCTCCAGAGCCCGGGCGCGGGCGCCGTGCGCGGGACGGGCGGCCCAGGTACTGTACACTGTACTGCAGTGACGGCCGTACCGCCAGGGATTGGCCGCAGGCCTTAGCATAACAGTCAAGATACAAGTACTTGTCGTACGCTGTCAGACCCCGCTGCTCCGCGAGGCCGCGGGCGGCGGTGTCGTCGGTCAGAATCCACAAGCGAGGCTCGTCGCCGTCGCGTGGGGGTGGCTCCAGACCGGAAGGGGGGACTTGACCGAAGTAGGCGAAGTCGACGTACTCGAGCTCGGTGTCGAGTGCGTCAAGCTCAGCAGGAAGGGGCTCTTGCGCTCCTTGCTCACCACCCTCGGGCGCAGGCGCGCCCGCGGGAATGGCTGGCTGGGTGCCTTTGGGAGGAGGCGGTTGCACGGGAGGGGCCAGTTGAGCGAGTAAGGCGGCCGTAGCCGCCTCGAACTGCTCGGCCAGCCGCTTCTCTAGGGCTATTGCTTGGGCCGTCAGGCGTTTTTCCCATTCGGTGTCGCCGGTCAGAATCCACAAGCGAGGCTCGTCGCCGTCGCGTGGGGGTGGCTCCAGACCGGAAGGGGGGACTTGACCGAAGTAGGCGAAGTCGACGTACTCGAGCTCGGTGTCGAGTGCGTTCAGCTCAGCAGGAAGGGGCTCTTGCGCTCCTTGCTCACCACCCTCGGGCGCAGGCGCCCGCGGGAATGGCTGGCTGGGTGCCTTTGGGAGGAGGCGATTGCACGGGAGGGGCCAGTCGAGCGAGTAAGGCGGCCGTAGCCGCCTCGAACTGCTCGGCCAGCCGCTTCTCCAGGGCTTCCGCTTGGGCCGTCAGGCGTTTTTCCAATTCCGCGATGGATGCCGCTGTGGCGCCGCCCGGGGCGTCGTCGACTAGGGCGTCTTCCTGTACAGGGCGAGGGGGCATCCTGCTGTCGCGGGGTGGGGAAGGTGTAGCGTCTCGGGAGGCTGAGGCTCGGGTCCGAGTCGGCATAGAGTAAGCTGACACTCTGCTCGACTGCTAGAGTCGAGACTGCTTGCGCGAGCCGGTTGAGGCGAGCGCAAAGCAGAGAGTGCCGGTGCCCGAGGGTGGATCCCTCAGGTCGTGGTGCTGGTGCGGGCCGGCAGGCCCCAGTCCGTGCGCCGACCGCGGGGATCGTGCGCAGTACAACATTGCTAAGTACTGTAAACCACTAGATGACTACATCTGACCAGTTTACTTTTTGGTTACAGGGAGAGCGTCCAGAGAATGCACGCAAAGTACTGGGGAAGGAAAAAGCCTACATTCTCATCCTACAACTACACAAAGTACTGGGGAAGGAAAAAGCCTACAGGTATTTCTCATCCTAAAAAAGGGGGTTACCGTAATTTAAGTCCCGGTAGTCCTGTAATTTCCCCAGCATCCACCCGTAACCTTAGATGCAATTTGCTTGATGACCATATAAACGGGGCGTCGCCTTTGATGGCAGTGTTTTAGACGGTGTTTTAGACAGTGTTGGAAATTATGTCACTGGCCTTCAATTAGTCTTGCGAAATGCTTCGGCAATTTGCTTGATGACTACAACGGAGCGTCGCCTACCCAGGGCTTTCCGTAACTGGATTGCTGCCTAAACGGCCGTCGTAGAGACGCTGCAAGGGTTTCACTGGTGCCAGTCCTGTCCCGGGGGCGGGGAAAAAAAACGGGGCGTCGCCTACCCAGGGCTTTCCGTATCTTGATCGCTGCCGAAACGGCCGTCGTAGAGACGTTGCAAGGGTTTCACTGGTGCCAGTCCTGTCCCGGGGGCGAAAAAACAACAATCCACCCGTAACCGTCACCACCGGGGCGCGGGGGCGCGTGCGTAAGCGGGGCGGCGCGAGGCGATCTAGTCGGGCCACACACTACGAGGTAACAATTGCCTGTACTGCGCTGTTGACTTTGCGCCGGCTGTGCCCCGTGGAACCAAACCCATCACATCAGTGCGCTGTTGACTGACGCTGCGAGAGCGACGCCGAGCGTCGGCTGGGAACCGCGTCCCGAATACCCGACCGGCAAAGGCAGAGCCTACGCCGGACCAGCGATACCAGAATCCAGACGCAAAGTAGCGGTGGCATGCTGCGCGCTACTGCTGATGCTACGCCGCGCGGCGACCAACGGGTCGGCTGGGTGGCGGCGGTGGGCCTGCTGGCGGTATTGTGCCTGGCAAGCGCTCCCAGCTCGACGGCAGCGGCCGAGCTCCCGCCTGCTTATCGGCACCATCACGCCGGACAGCCAGAAGTTGCCGCCGCTGTGACCGCGGGCCACGCCGAGCCCCAGTGTGCGCCGGACACGGAGCGCCAGGCGCCGACAGTGAGTCCGGCGCTTGTCGGCGGGATGCGCTTTGCTTTGCTGCTTGCCACTGGACCGGCTGGCGGCTGCAGGGTGCCCCCTGGGCGGGAGAAGGGGCGAGCGGAGCGGGTGGGCTCCGTGGGCTGACCACCGTTGCTCCACTCCCTCAGCAGATGAAGCTAATCAGCACGGCTGACTTCTTCGCTGGGACCGGAGTGAGCGCGCGGGAGGCCGCAAGATACAACGTCAGCCACATCGTGCGCCCCCCAGCCGCGCAAGGCCAACCCGTCCTTGTCTTGCACCCACGGCCACTCACGCGGGAGAAGATGTGTGCGCGCAGGTCGGCAGCGGAAACCAGGCTGCAGTGGTGGCAGCGGCGGTGGACCTGCGCACAGGGGGGGAGGTGGTGATCAAGAAGGTGTGCCGGGCGCAGCCGTGGCGCGTGATCTCTGGCAGGGGCCCATCCATCTGATGCGCGTATACAGAAAGCGTTGCTTGCATGTATGTGTATGTGTGAGGGGGGAGGGGGGGGGGGGGGGGGGGGGGGGGGGGGGGGCGGGATGCGAGGACACACCAACTGACATGCCGACAATGTGACAGTTCCAAGGGATTGAGTCCAGGCTCAAGGCGCAGCAGGTGCTCAATGAGATCACCGTCCACCAGCGGCTGACAGCGCTCGGTGGGTGCCTCTGCTCGTAGCTCCTGCCTGAGGGAGGGGGACTGGCGCATTGGGAACGTGGAGAAGGTGTGTGTGTGTTGGGGGGGGGAGGGGGGGGGGGGGGGGGGGGGCGCTCACCATCAGATTGTGCCCGTGGCTGCACAGGCGGCCAGGTGGTGCAGCTGCGGGGCATTCTGGTGCCGGAGGACCCTCAGCGCTGGGACTCGATGCTGATTGTGATGGAGAGGATGGAAACGGGACTGAATCGGGTGCGTGCCCGGGATGAGCGCATGATCGCGATCGGGAGAGGGTTCTGTCACGGCATGCCTCTTGCCTAGCCAGCGCACTCGCTCGCGCACCAGCGGGGGCCCGGGGGTGGGGGAGGGGACATGGTGGCGCACACGTGCAATAGGTACGATTATCAACAGTTGCCATCACGGCTACGCGCATTCGCACACCTCTTCAAATTGACCGTGTCATGGTATACCTGATTTCCGGAAACGCACTTTTGGTTCGCTATACATCATTGTGTGTGACCCCCCCCCCCCCCCCCCCCCCCCCCCCCCCCGTCTGCACACGCGAGACCGAAACACTGTATTTATTTATGGGAATCTGTCGGAATACATCATGACTACTGCACGGACATGCCGACTCGATGGTGCAACACATTTCATCAGTTTCTTGGACCCAATTCGCCGGCTCGGTATGTTGTGTCTATTGCTTATGTGCCTGTTCCTGAAACCCGTAACCTGTGCTTAGCTCTGATGCATAGCCGGCCGTGCCAGCTGCGCCCAGTCTCCGAGCAACCCTGGCGGTGCTAGCTGGTGCTATGTAGTGCCAGCTTTGAGGGGGGAGGGGGGGGGGAGAGTGCTTACGGACAAGTGAAAGTGAGACCGGCGTCGCTCGCCTGTGAATACGGCTGGCGCAGAATGTGGCCTGGTGCCCGTGCTGCGGCGGCGGACTGACAGCTGTGAATATGTGATAAAGCATGAACACGCATCCTCCACGGTTCAAATGGCAGCGTTTCCAGCACTGATTGTTAGCTCTGTTGCTTCCATTTGCCCTGCCGCTGCCTTGCGACCACCAGGAGGTCCGCGCGCTGCAGCCGTCCAGCCTGCAGGTGAAAAAGCTGATGGCGTACCAGATGCTCGCCGGGCTGCGGGACATGCACAGCGGTGCGCTGCACGCGGGCCGCATGCTCTGTTTGCCGGCTAGTCGCCATGCCTGTGGGGATCGCAGATCGCATGGAAGGGAAGAGGGTTGGGCGGGCGGGGGGCTGACAAGGCATGTGCGGGGCTGTGCATCCCCACCAGCTGGCTACATCCACGGCGACGTGCAAGCCAAGAACATGCTGCTGCGGGGGAACTGCACCCTGCGCCTGGCCGACTTTGGCTTCTCGGTGCCCATCAAGGTGCGCCAGTGACCGGTCGCTGCGACACATGTGCGTGTGACGAGCGCTCAGTCCGGCTCAGACTTGCTGACACCGCCCTCCCTTCGCTGTGCGTGTGCCCTCTGCTCCCAGAGCAAGGACATGAGGCCGCAGCACAATCTCACGCTGCCGATTCGGCGCGCGGTGCAGTGGCACGGGGGCCACTTGCCGGCTGCGGACGTGTGGAATGTGGGCAGAACGCTGCTGAGCCTGGGCCTCGGGGCCGACATGCTGCGCCACAAGAACTGGGTCGCAAATCAGGGCTACACGACGTGGCTGCTGGAGTACGGGCCGCCGCCGCCCGACCTTGCAGAATACGTGAGTCCCTATCTATCATTGCGGCTTTTGTGCGCTGTTTATCCCTGCTGTTGTGGTGGGCCGCTCTGCGGCATGCGCTCGCAATCTACGACATTACGGAGTGTGCTTTGCACATGCGCTCCGAAACCACTCTCATTCTATTGGCATGCTGCTCACGGCCTGTGCTCTGTGCTCTGTGCCCCGCCACCTGCCCAGTTCTCGCCCATGGTGCGTGCGGCGATGCGGAACACCTCCACGGCGGCATTGACCATGGAGCAGCTGTTCCCCGGCGTGGAGCCGGAAGTGATGCGCTTCTGCAAGCGGCTGCTCAACTGGGATCTGCTGCAGCTGCCATCAGCGGCGGAGCTTCTGCGCGAGCCCTTTTTCGACGACGTCCGCTCGGATCCGCTGGTTGCAGAGACCGGCCAGGAGGCGGAGCACGGCACCGCAGCGGATGCTGCTGCTGCTGATGCGCCGCCAAGGTACCACGGGCTGCCGTCAGACTGGAGGAGGGCGTTTGCAAAGGCGGTGCGCCTGGCGGCCAGCGGTGCCGCGTGGCCACACCTATCGGGTGCTCGCTTGGGACGGCGACACCTTGCCGGGCAGACAGAGCTCGGCGATGCTTGGACTGCGGGCCACGGTGGCCGGTGTACCCTCGGCATCAAGCGGCAGGCGCCGAAAGTGAGTGCGGGACGCTGCTTTCGAAAGGGACCGTCTGACCGCTTCCCTTTGTCCCCGCTTGTACGGGCAGGGCATATATACCACTAATGGTCAAGGCAGGGTACGGCCATACAGCTGCGGCCCGTGAATCATCCGCTTCCATCAGCAGCCTCAAGTGGCACCGCGGCGTTGCTTATAAGAAATATTTTCTACAGCGGTCCTTCATATACACATGTAGGCTCGCGCGCCTATCCGACCGTAGTACAAGATGTAGTCATGTTGGATTCATGTTGAGTACTCATGTTGGACTTGCGTACATGAACTAGGAACGCTTGCCATAGATAGCCCCGCTGTAGCTTCCTCGGCATCTCAACTCCGACAGGTAGCAGAGCAGGCCCTTACCCGCTGTGGTTTCATCACCATTTCGTCATATCATGCATTCATATCTATTCATTATATATTTAACATTTTTTACGTATTTTGTCAAATTATGTATTCATGTCCCTGACAACATCATTCTCATATCCGTGATACCGATACTGCACCAATAGTAGCCATTTGAGCCTGCACGCGTACGAGCCTACACGTACAGAACATCTGTCCCTGACGGGGCTGTAACTTGTCCGGGTGTACCGCGTGCGATTCCACCAGAGCAATGCCACTGGCCTAGCGCCTAACAGGTAACCCGTGCATACCCCCACTGGTATCCAGTAGAAGGCCCGGCGCCGGGGGGGGGAAAGGGGGGGGGGGGGGGCTCAGTCGGCTGACCTTGGTTGTGGCACCCCCGCAGCGGCAGCTCCTCACCAGCACGGCTGACTTCTTTGCTGGGACCGGGAGTGAGCGCGCGGGAGGCCGCAAGATACAACGTCAGCCACATCGTGCGCCCCCCACCCCACACACCCCCACCACCATTGCCGCCGCCTCCACCATCTTGTGCCGCCCACCACGTGAGACCAGCGCGCCTGTACGGCCACTCACGCGGTGGGCGCTGTGTCCGCGCAGGTTGGCAGCGGAAACCAGGCTGCCGGGGTGGCGGCGGCGGTGGACCTGCGCACACGGGAGGAGGTGGTGATCAAGAAGGTGTGCGGGGCGCAGCCGCGGCGCGTGATCTCATCCCTGCCAGAGTGCGCCGGATGCACGGGTCTGATCGGCCATATGGCGCATGTGCATGAAGTGTGTGGGACCACGACTGACCTTTGTTGTGGCTGACGATGTGGCAGTACCAGGTCACTCTCAGGCGCACCGCGCATCAAGTTCTCAACGAAATCACCATCCACCAGCGGCTGACAGAGCTCGGTGGGTACCTGCCTTGGCTCCTGATGCTTGGGAAGGGCGGGCGGAAGGGAGGGGGCGGGGGGGGGGGGGGGCACTGACGACGACGTGGCGCTTGTGGCTGAGCAGGCGGCAAGGTGGTGCAGCTGCGGGGCATCCTGGTGCCGGAGGACCCTCAGCGCTGGGACTCAGTGCTGATTGTGATGGAGAGGATGGACACGGCGCTGAACCAGGTGCATGCCCAGCCGAGCTCCCCCCCCCCCCCCCCCCCCCACCTTCCGTGCCAAGGCCTTGGGGACGTAGCTGCCGGGCTGACTGCGCCGCTGCCTGCCGCTGCCCTGTGACCACCAGGAGGTCCGCGCGCTGCAGCCGTCCAGCCTGCGGGTGAAAAAGCTGATGGCGTACCAGATGCTCGCCGGGCTGCGGGACATGCACAGCGGTGCGCTGCACGCGGGCCGCATGCTCTGTTTGCCGGCTAGTCGCCATGCCTGTGGGGATCGCAGATCGCATGGAAGGGAAGAGGATGGGGGTCTGACGGGGCATGTGCGTGGCTGTGCATCCCCACCAGCTGGCTACATCCACGGCGACATGTACTCCAAGAACATGCTGCTGCGGGGGAACTGCACCCTGCGCCTGGCCGACTTTGGTTTTTCGGTGCCCATCAAGGTACGCCACTCGTGATGAGGCCTGGTAGGTAGCAGACGGGGACGGGTATTTTCTGAGTCCTTATAGTTCTGTAACCTGTCATGAACCACCGTTACAAACTTCTCACTTGCAAATAATAAGAGGACGGGTGTGCAGATACGACAAGGCGGCGAAGTGAGGATTCGTTGAGGATTGATGATATACAACTATTGTATGATATACATAACATTCAATAGTATGATACATAACTATGTATCACACTAGATATACATAACTATAACTATATACATACCTATGTCTACATATAACTATACATATCTATGTATAACTATATATATCATACAATAGATATATATCATCAATCCTCAACGAATCCTCACTTCGTTGTATACATATGTGTGCGTATATTTGTATATGTACATGTATAGTGCAAGAGTTCTTGCATTCATACGCCATACTGTCAACATTTGGATATTTACCTGTCGCATCCATCAACGTACCCGTATAAACATTGGCAGCACCTCATCGGCACGACCCCCAGTGACTGAGTGACTTGGGTGTGTAAGTTGCGGGGGTGATACCTCGTGCTTGCGCAGTGTAGTGTTGGTACTTGATGAGCCATCAGTGCCTTTCTGCTGGCAATCAATGTGTACTCGTACCGGTATAGTCTAGCGTGTTGCAGGGATCCTGTGCATACCCTACTATCTGGTCGTGTATCCCGAAGTCCAAAGCAGTGGCTGTCATATCATAAACCTGTTTTGATCTGTGCCCCGCCTCTGGTTGCGACCTCCGCCCGCAGAGCACGGGCATGCGGCCGTTTCGGAAGCTCACGGTGCCGATGCGGCGCGTGGTGCAGTGGCACGGGGGCCACCTGCCGGCTGCGGACGTGTGGAATGTGGGCCGGACGCTGCTGAGCCTGGGCCTGGGGGACGATATGGTGAGCCGCAAGAAGTGGACGCCATCCCGGGGCTACCAAGACCTGGCTGCACGAGTACGGACCGCCGCTCGCCAACCTGGAGGAGCACGTGAGTCGCGGCCGGTCACCCCTGGGCCCCCTGTCTGCCTGTGGTGTGTGGGTGTTTGCCCGTGACTCAGCATATTTGACCCAGTCGTCGGTAAGCTAGCTGGATGATATTACCGCGGCCCAGGCGTCAGCTTCAAGTTGTTACAGGTACTAAAACGCGGCCTGGAAAAGTTCCGGCAATCGGCCGTAGTGATGGCAGTATTCGCGCACAGTTCATTCGTGTAGTTTTCACCCCCCCCTCCCCCCCCCCCCCCCCCCCCCTCCCCCTTCCCCGTGTAGTGCTCACAACATTTCTCGCACTGATACTCCTACTCTGTTCGTATTATTTGCGAAACCGATGCGACACTGCAAGTACAAGTACAGGTACGACATTTCTTCATTACCGCATTGCACGCATTTGTATTGCTGCTCGCCGTAATCAAGCAACGATGCCCCGTTAGCGTACTACGGGTAATCTTATTACGTACCGTCTCGTGCTTTCTACCCGGATGTTGAGCAATCACCGCGTGCGTTGCGTATGTACGCGCTCCGCAACCACTCTATGATCGTTAAATGATTTATTGGCACGTTGCTCACGGGCTCTGCTCTGTGCTCTGTGCCCCGCCACCTGCCCAGTTCTCGCCCATGGTGCGTGCGGCGATGCGGAACACCTCAACGGCGGCATTGACCATGGAGCAGCTGTTCCCCGGCGTGGAGCCGGAAGTGATGCGCTTCTGCAAGCGGCTGCTCAACTGGGATCTGCTGCAGCTGCCATCAGCGGCGGAGCTTCTGCGCGAGCCCTTTTTCGACGACGTCCGCTCAGACCCGCTGGTTGCAGAGACCGGCCAGGAGGCGGAGCGCGGCACCGCAGCGGATGCTGATGCGCCGCCGGGGCGCCTCAGGCTGCCGTCAGACTGGAGGAGGGCGTTTGCAAAGGCGCTGCGCTTGGCGGCCAGCGGTGCCGCGTGGTCACTACCCAGACTGGTACAGAAAAATGCGGAGCTATAATAAGGCGGGTCGCAGCAGTTATTATGCTCTTGGCTTTACTCGCTGTTTCTAACATCAAGTTGGGATTGAATGGCTTTAATAAATGCTGGTGTATCAGCAGCAGGATCTACACGTATTGTAACTGAATAATATTCACGAGATGTACTACCAGGAGGCCATTATTCGTATTTTGTCTAACAATGCCACTAGGTATGCGGCGTGCCATGGATATGTGGAGCTCGTCTCCACATACATTTACCACTGGTCCCATACAGGTACACGGGTCTCCGACTCGTCGTCTTTCAGACATCCGTGATGATACTCGTATTCTCATTCTTATGATTCGCCGCGCCCGCCGCCTGCGCTGCTGGCGTGCCGCTTCTTCCCGTAGTCGAGCAGGTAAAACGGCGTGGCGATGACGCGGCGAATCAGTGCCTCTGAAAAACCGAAATCTTCGCGGTGTAACGGCACGCAATGCCATTAACCGTTGCGGAGTAATGAAACCGATCATTAATCATAACTTAGCTGGACGTCGTTTGCACGGCTATGTGATAATTGTCGTAAACCGTATTGTGAGAGACTTCACATGGCACTTGTTGCTGACGAAACTGGTAGCCCGATGATACATATAACCCATCAGTGGCATATTAGTAACATAGCACCAATCATCCGCCTTGACTTCTTCGCGACTAGTGAGTAGTGCTGCTATCGTCGTTGATATTGAGCTTTGTTATCCAGCGTGTTTGTTTGTAAAATCCTAAAACCCGAGAGGTTACGGTGATGTTGAATAGCGCAGCTTCAGGAAGATGTTGTAGGTGAACACATACATGCATACACACCTGTTGTGCACTTTGATCGCGAAAATATATATTGCTATAGTGGAAAAGATGTGAAAATATGGGCCGGCGCTTCGTGACCACGGGTCCGGAATAGCGCGTGCCGTGCTTAGAGCACATAGGTTTGGGTGCGATGCGGTTTACCGCGCCACACCGCGCGGAGCGACACCAAGCGGTCATCCGCACGAGCCGTGGCGGCGCAGCATGCAGGAGTGTTTTTGCCTCGTCCAATAGATGCTTCTCCATATGCGCGCCTCCTCGAGGCGCTCAGTGACGGCTCCGGTAAAGCCCGTGCCACGGTTTGGCACATTGGTTTCGGAGCTATACAGTTTTTGGGGCCACCCGCGGAACGGAACCATGAACTCACCTGGACGATGTGGCGGCGCTTTCTGGTGGTGTTTCTCGGCCATTGCATGCTTTCCCACGTGCGCGGCCCATTTATGCGCTTTTCTGACGACTTCATCATAGTGCGTGCCGTACTTGGGTCACTACATCACTACACGTCTCGGCGCTATGTATGGTTTATGTGGCCACCCGCGGAACGGCACCAATTATTCATTTGGATAAGGTGCGGCATGGAGCAACGTGTTTGCTCGTCCAAATCGATGCTTCTGCACATCCGCGTCCCCTTGGCGCGCTTTGTGACGGCTACGGTATAGCGCGTGCCGTGCGTGGGGCGCATAGGTAGTATGGGCGCAATGCGGTTTACGTCGCCAAACCGCGGAACAGCACCAAGCATTCACCCGGATGAGGTGCGGTGCGGCTTGAGCGTGTTTGCGTCGTCCAAAAGGTGCTTCTCCATATGCGCTTCCCCTTGGAGCGCCAAGTAATGACGGCTCCGGTATAGCGCGACGTCCTATGGTATGGGAGGAGTGCGAATTATGGTGACACCCCGCGGAACGGCATCAAGCGGGCAAGCGGTCAGACGAGCCGCGGCATATTGGAGCGTGTTAGCCTGCTCGTCCAATACATGCTTCTCCACCTCCACCTCGAGGCGCTTAGTGATGGCTCCGGTATAGCATGTGCCACGGTTAGGCACATTGGTTTCGGAGCTATACAATTTGTGGGGCATCCGCGGAACGGCACCAAGAACTCATCCAGACAAGGAGCAGCTTTCTGGCGGTGTTTCTCTCGTCCACTACATGCTTTCCCATTTGCACGCCCCCTTCAGGCGCTTTCTGACGACTCCATCATGGCGTGTGCTGTACTTGGGCCATGTATGTCACGGCGCTATACATGGTTAATGTAGTGGCCACCCGCGGAACGGCACCAAGCATTCAAACGGATGAGATGCGGCATGTAGCAGCGTGCTCGCCACGTTCAATACATGCTGCTTTATATGCTCGCCCCCTTCAGGCGCTTTGTGACGGCTCCGGTATAGGGATTGCCATGTTTGCAAGTACACTAGTCTCAAAACAATAGCCACTACACTTGGATGGCAACAATATGGCGCCTCACATAAACCAAGCGAGAGAGTTCATACCAGCGAAAACTCTCTCACTCTAACCCAGGTGTTGTTGCTATCTAAAGCGCAACCGTTCCAGCCGCTCGATGCCGGTGCATATGAAACAGGGACTTTTATGGCGCAATGCACTGCGGAAATATGGCTAATTTTGCTCCTAGTTTAGGTAGTCATTAGGCTGCGTGCAAGGGCGATCTGAGTGTTGCAGAAAGTGTTCTTATGGGCGAGTCGGCCCTCTTGCGTATTGCGCGCAACCTGTACATTTGTTGCCTAGTAGACTGCCGTAGAATTGAATATGGTTCGTGGGGCCCAAAATAATGAATTGTTTTGCGCCTTCACATCGGAGTTTTCGCGCTATATTCGTGCTACATTATGAATAATTGCTCCGTTTAAAATTTTTCCTCTTCGCGAGGGATCGAAAACGTTATTTATCCGCAGACTGCTTGTGTTTGCACGGCACGCGGCAGTGAGCGTGTTTTCATTGTTACATATTTGTGCCGGATTTCACGCGGCAGCTGCCTCGCGCGATTCCATAGCCTCTTAGTGCGTTAGCCGGGGACTGAGCGTCGACCCGATGGCGCCGAGGCACACTTGCGGCCGCCGGGCCGGGCCTAGTGCGCTCTCCAGCTTGCTGGCGCAGTGGATGAGCTGCGCCTCGCTCCAGGCGGGCCCCAGCAGCTGCAGCCCCACCGGCAGCCCTGCGGCGTCGTACCCCACGGGCACGCTCATGGCGGGCAGTCCCACCAGGTTGGCGCCCACCACGAAGCGCATCACCTCGCTCAGCTGCACACACAGTCGCCCGCAAAGGGCCAAGCGTCAGGGGCGGGAGGGGGGGTGGGGGGGGCTCACAGCTGCGATGGCAATGGCGCCAGGGAGAGCAACGATAATCGCAGGTCCTGGTAGACCTAGAGAAGCGACTACTATGCCAGCGGTCCAGGGCTCAGCTTCAAGGGGCACCGCTTCAATTGACATACTTCCATCCCTTCCATCGTCCCTAGTGTACATGTATGACTTCACGGAGTTGTCACCTACACCGCACCCCTGAAACAAGTTGCTCACATTCTCCAGATCATCGTTTCCGTCTTCCTGATGCCGGCGCTGGGTCATGGGCATAGGGGCCTCGGGGAGTGACCCCCCTGCCCCCCCAGTCAAACACCAAACTTGCATGTGGTCATGTGCGAATCGTTTGCTCCTCATATGCGCCAAGTGGCACTGCTGTTGCGTACGAGAAACGATAGTGTCATGTGTGAATCCTCCTCTGCTTGTACATTGATAGAGGCGCCTCCATGTGCTCACAACTGCAGGATACATACTCGAACGCGCAGGGGATTGCTGCACGGCAGGGCACGGGCACTGGTGCGGCACCTGCTCCGCCGCGCCGCGTCATCATGTAGCCGACACTTGGGTGAACTCGAAATATACTTTCATACCGTACGTCAGCCGGTCCCCACTTCGGTCCGGGCGGGCGGATCGCAGGCTGCCCGGCGCGCACCTGCTTCAGGTTGCTCTGCCCCAGGGGGCTGCCCGGCACCGCGGGCGCCGTAATGGCTGTGGTGGGGCTCGCGATGACGTCCACGTCGGCAAACGCACGGTCAAATAGTATTGTCATGCGCCGCCGGATCTTCTGCAGGCCGGACGTGGGGCAGTACGTAGGGCAAGGGGGCGGGAAGACAGCGTAAGTGCGTTGATTTGGCCAGGCGGTGCATATCCTTATTTTGCACACATACTCCCATTCACACAATCGCATGCATGTTACAGATGCTCACAAGGTTGCATGTATGTGTACGAAGACAATACCATATCTATAGATAGCCTGGTACGCTTTCAGGTCCCCTGCCAGGCACACTACCATTCTGAAAATACAGGCGAGCCCGCATCATAACACTTGCAATCACTACGGGTGCCGGCGCGGGTTTAACAACAGAGCGAATGAAAGCCCGCCCTACTTGTCGGAGGTCAAATGCAGGCGAAAGTTTAGCGGAACTTAAAGAATCTCTATAGGTCTCATGCAAGCATGATTGGAGGCTTGCGATAAGAGATCATGTAGGTGGCTCGGCAGCCATACAGTGATACCAGTGGTGCTGTGGTAGAGCGCTATGTCAGACAGCGGCGCGACCACCGTTGTGCTGTGCGAGGGAGCTGCGCCATCTCGGCAGGTGCTGCATTGCCCCGCTGGCAGGGCGGGTCAGGGCGGTATGTCTGGTTTCCCACCTGCGCCTGGATGACGTCCGCCGCCGTGAAGCCGCGGGCTGTCCGCAGCGCCGGCCGGAGGTCCAGCGAGTAGCGGGCGCCCAGGCCGGGGTTGGCGTCTGCCAGGCCGTTGGCGAAGGCGCCGAGCTCGCTCCCGATGAGGCACGTCTGCGCAGCCAGGCAGTCGCACTCTAAGGCCAGGTGGTTCGCTGCTTTGCCGCCCGAAACATGGGCAAGCACGGCAGTTCAGAGAGGCAGGAGACAGACAGGGACAGAACTCGGGGGACAGGGCACTGTGCCTGGGGACCTTTCAACGCGGTAGTACTGTCAGATATACACCATGCATATACATATGTATATGTGTATATACATGTATATGTATATATATATATATATATATATATATATATATATATATTGCGAGTCCCTGATGGTGCCCGATGCAGCCGGGCACAGGACGGGGTGAGACGCCAGACCTGGCTGGAACCAGGCAGAGAGGTCACCAAGCCGCTGACAATCCCGGTACCGCGCGCAGGTCAAAGATGGCGCCGCTATGCGTATGGGGAAGCTGCAGAGACCGTGCAACATGGGGAAGACCATGATGACACCGGGCCCGAGTGCATACTGACGGCGTGGCGCTCTCTTGTCCGATCAATGCAATGCCGGTGCGGGTGTGGTTATAAGAACACTGCGCATAAGAGGCCTGCCCCACTTGTCAGAGGTAAAATGCAGACGAAGGTATGGCGGAACTACAGCGACCGCTCTTATGGGTTGCTGGCAAGTCCAATCTGAGGGTTATAGTAAGGGCTCTTATAGGTACATCGGCACCCGTAGCACTTCTTTGTCACTGATGGCACGGCAAGCATCGACCCTCTTGACGCCACGTGTAGTTTCGTATCTGCGGTGTCTGTGTTCTGCGCGTCCTTTAATCGTCTGCATTGAGGGCTGCACAGTGAAGAGTGCGGGGCTGCCGCACATGAGCCACCCGGCAGGCCTCCAGCTCCGGGATGCAGATGTCCACCACCTTGGCGCCCATCCCTTCCAGCCGCTCCACAGCCGCGTCGCACGTGGCCACCACCTGCGCGTCCGCGTCCTCAAACCACTGCATGCGGCAGGCGCATGCGCTCGGTCAGTTCGAGGCCGGCCTCCAGTGTGCGCGGCACACAGTCAGCACAAAGTTCAACAACTTCTGTCAATGTGCCGGGAGCTGTCTTCCCCGAGGCCGCTTGCAGTCTGGGGAGTCGGCGCTCAGCTGCAGTTGTGGGAGTGGCTTCAATGATCATCCATATAATCCTCTGTGACTATCAATGAGGAACCAGGCGCCACTGATGCCGTTTCATGCCTCATGCATGTGTGGGTACGAAGGCAAGAATATAAATAGGGGGACCGTATGGCGGTGCGGTAGTATGCGGAAAGGAGGGGTGGCCACCTTGCGATAAACCCCAATCCGCACGCCAGACAGGTCCTGTGGACCGGAGTGCCGGGTCAGTGACGGAAGCATCAGCGGCGGCGGCAGCGTCCACGTGGGCGGCACCCTCTGCGCGTCCGCCCAGCTGGCGTCCAGGAAGTGGGAGGTCGCGGCGTACACGATCGCCAGGTCCTCCACGCAGCCTGCGCCGCGCCCAAGGGCACCATTACGCGTGCCAATCTCGACCTCTTTGGAACCCCGCCCATCCCAGGGTCGATGCCCTCTCCTTGGGGGGGGGGGGGGGGGGGGGGGGGTTGAGGCTGACTCCATTGGGACAGGGAGAGGATGGGCGGAGCGGAGCCGCTGCTACGGGACGGAATGGCCTACAGCCGCTATACTCTTGCATCAGCAGGGTATGCTTACAGAACAAAGCCACACAAGGAGATAGTGCGAGAGGCATGCCTCAACCTGTGGGGCGCTGCAGCTCCGCAGTTGGGAGGGCATTGTGCACAATCTCTGTAACGCTGAACATTTCTTTGTACCCTACCTAGCGTTCATATTGCTGCTCATACACGGTGGCATTGAATGCGCTTCCGCCTTGGCCTGGTTGTAAGTCCAGACCCTCCTGACCCTGAAGGACTGCACACGCGTGTGGCCTGGGGGCTCACAGAGTACACGCTCAACGGGCTCGCCCGAGGGCTTAGAGGTGCTCTGAGCGCACCCATATGTGGCCATCACCCCATGTCTGGAATGTACCCCCCCGGGCGGTAGCGCTCACCGGGAACAGTTATTGTCCGGTGTGACAAATGGAACAGTTACCGGATATCAATGTCCACCACAGACCATTGCTGGAGACACTGATCACACATCATGACACCCCCCCCCCCCCCCCGACCCACCCCTCGACGAGCCACAAATACATGTCTTTACCCGCGGCAACATGATATGTGAGGATTCGCGCGGGGCTTATCATTGAGGAGCAAGGGGCAGCTTATTGGTACCGGTGCCGACGGCAGCCCCGCACATACCTGCGATGGGGCCACACGTGCCAAAGGTGCTGGCCTTCGGGCCCTTGTGCAGCTCGATGTTCCGCCCGTACGTCGGCATCTGCGCCGCCGCAGCGCCGGTCGCCCTTAGCTGGCTGGGATGGCCCGCTAACCCGGGGCAAGGAGAATGTGTGGGTGTGATGGGGAGAGGAGATACAGCGGGCGGAAGAAGGTTGGAGAGCATGGGAATGGTTGGGGGGCGGGGGGGGGGGGGGGGGGGGGGGGGCGGGGGGGGGGCTCACGAGGCCGTAGACGCCGCAGAAGGCTGCGGGAATGCGGATGGAGCCGCCGCCGTCGCAGCCAATGGCGACGGGGCACAGCCCGGCCGCGACGAGGGCAGCGCAGCCAGAGGAGCTCCCGCCGGTGTGCCGGGAAGGGGCGTACGGGTTGCGGGCGGGGCGGTAGTGGCTGTTCCAGCCGGTGATGCCCAGCCCGATCTCGTGCATGTTGGCCTTGCCCAGCAAGATTGCACCCGCCGCCCGCAGCGCATCCACATGCTGGGCGTTGCGTTTCACCTTGCGGCTGCGCGGCGCCACACCACCACAAGCTCAGCTCACCGCCGGCCAGGTCACGGGCAGGGCAGGGCAGCACTGGGAGCTCCCCGCGCAGAGGTCGCTTGTCGCGGCGGCACCCACATGGCTCCCATGAAGCAAGTGCCCATTGTGGTGGGGTACGGCAGCTGGTCGGCGTCGTCCTTCACCGCCATGGGCACGCCGTCCAGGACCGAGAGCGGCCTAACAGAGGTTGGGTTAAAAGGCGGGGGAGGGGGGGGGGGGTTAGAAACAGCAGATGTCTCGCAGCAAGTGGGGTCGGAGGCCGCGGGAAAAGGGCAGGATGAAGCGCTCTGCCACGGTTGGGCGCCTCTTGAGCACATGTACCGGTGTGCCAGCCTGCCTGGAGGAAGCCTGGCATGACATTCCCCGACGCTTGATGAGGTGCACAAGGGTTCCGGCCAGGTTTGGCTTATCAGGGTCTCCCTTTGATTGAGCTTGCGCATAATCATTGCTTCTTCCCCCCCATTCCCCCACAAAATCACCGCCGCTGGCCAAATGAACGAGTCTGCCGACGCTGCATGTGCCCTAGCGGCGCGTAGACTGCTACACGCGCCGCACACTGGGAAGCCGCGGCAATACTCCACACGCTCAGGGCTTCACAGTCGCTAGCGACACCCCTGAATGGATCCCGTTGGTGGGTGGAAATCCTGATGCAGGGATATTGACACTATATTGGGTATCAGGTGGCTGCTGGTACCGCCAAGGGCGAAGTGCTGGGGGGCGGGGATGTGGATGGCCAGCATGAGAGGGCGGAGTCCAGGGGAGAGAGGGGTCTGACAGCCGGCCCGACCTGCTGGCCGCCCAGCGCTCCGTGGAGGCGGCCGCCTGCGCGCGCACGTCGGCCTCGTCCAGGGAGATGAAGAACGCCATCGGCGGCGACATCGCCTCCGACTCGCGGATGCGCTGCAGCGTGGCCTCCATTGCCTCGCTGGGCGTGAGGCGGCCTGCCAGGGCGCGGCGCAGCCCGGGGGCGCGGCTCAAGAGGTGCCTACAGGCCAAGCGGCTTATACCGATTTTACCCGGCTCAAAATACTAGCATGATTAGCATGCTTGCATTATAAGGGCCGACCAGCCACCTTCATCCCCTCCCCCTGCGGAGAAGGCACACAGGCTAGATGGCCCCAGTGCACGGCGACGCCACTCCCCATGCACCTCTATACGTGTTCGCTTTGGCTACTGGGTGCCACAAGCGAGCAGCGTAGGGTTGCAGAGCTGCGGGGCTTGGCTCGGGACCGAGCATCCCACACTGGCATGAGGTGAGGGATGGCGCACCCGACTTGTAGGCCTGGTTAAAGTCGCGGATGGAGGGGCGGTACTTGAGGCGCGCCGCCCGGCTCGCCACCGGCGACTCCAGCGGCTCCGGCCCGCCGCCGCCCTCGCCCTCCTCCGCCTCCGCGACCTCCCAGCCGTCGGGCAGTGGCGCCTGGAAGCTGGGGCACAGCTTGGCGGCCAGGTTGGCGCGGTACGCAAAGTTGTCGGGCGTGCAGGTGATGAGGACGAGGCCCTTGGCGGGCGCCTCACCGCGGCGCGTCCGGGGGTGCGTGGGGTGGTACATGGGGCTCTCTGGCAGGAACAGCTCCCGCAGGACCTGCGGCATGCCGCTGCGCCGAAGCAGCTGCGCAGCGTGGCAAGGGGGGAGGAGGAACAGGGTGGGGGTGGTCGGGGGGGGGGGGGGGGGTTTGGCAATCGCGGATCGTACATGCAGATACACGTAATTCACTGATTCGTTCAGGACTGGACGTACGTATTACTTTATCCCGCATAGGGGCAGCTCAAGTATTAAGCAATGGAACAAGTGGCAGGTCAAAGTCAATTGGGATTAGCTCAGTTTGCTGAGTCAGAAGCATTCTCACAATCTATCTCGGGCTCAGACTGCGGGGGGGGGGGAAGGGGGGAGGGCTACTGCATGCGTGCGGGCTCACAGCTGCAGGTAGGGTGTATATGGAAGGCAGCGCACCGTGGGGGCGATAAGGTGCCACATCGGGGAGTCCACCAGCAGCGCCACAAAGAGCTGCAGCGCCCAGCCGCCCAGCGTGGGCGCCTGCAGCGTGCGCAGCTCATAGGGGGCGCCCCGCAGCGCCACCTCCTCCGCCGGTGGCAGCGCCTACCAGCGGGGCGCAAGCATGCGTGTTCTATATAAGAGGGGCAGAGGTGGAAAGCAGCCTGATGTACATAGAGCCAGAGGTAGACAAACAGCGAAGCCCTCTTCGTCAAGGGCATGGCATGAATGATAACAAGGTCGAGCTTGTCGAGGTGCTGCAAGGGTTCTACCGCGCTGCTGCTACCAGTCTTGTTCACGGAGGGCGAAAAAAGAAGAGAATAAAAAAAGCAAACTTTTTGGGCGCAGCACGTGACGGAGCGTTGCAGATTTCACATCCTCCCCGAGTCGGTACGCGCAGAGGCACGGCGACGCACATACAACTATGTGTCGGGTTCCTCCCTCCGACTCCCCCCCCTCCTCGCGCTCTCTCTCCATTCTCTCTACCTCGCGCGCGCTCTTTCGGGGGATTGTGCTGCGTCTTCAGGGCGATCGGGTTGCGCGGAGCGGTAAGCATCTCAGGGTGCGACTCGCTCCTGGGGTTTACACGCGGGGAATGCTCCGCTTTAGCGTCCGACACGTGCGCGCAGCCACTCGCAGCCTGAGGCGCATGGCCACACGCTCAGCCGAGCGCGGCGGCCCGTGCGACTGGGTTTGGCCACGCCGGTCGGCGTGCGGGCAGAGTCGCTTGGTCGTCCCTCTGTCGGGGAGTCTCTGTCGGCCGACGGGCGAGCTCGGCAACCAGTAGGTTCTTACCTTGGGCCAGGACGGCGCCGGCCGGGACAGGAAGGATCCCATCCGGCGCGGTGCTGCTCTCTCGACTTGGCGGGCGCGAGCCGAATGGAGTCGTGTCTCTCTCGCCCGGCGGGCAGCGACTGCGCTTCACTAGCAGCTACCTGGCTGGTTACCGCGGGGTTTATCAGCTGGTGAGGTTTATCAGCTGGTGAAAGTGTTCGTCGCGAGGATAATAGCGACTCGGGGCGCGGGGTTGTTTCGCAGTTTGCCCTTCAGCGACAGCACGGTACGCGGCCGTCGTAGAGACGCTGCAAGGGTTTCACTGGTGCCAGTCCTGTCCCGGGGGCGAAAAAAAAAACACGGTACGGGTACTGGTACAGGTACTGGTAGCGACTACAGGTATCTCGCATACACTGTAGGCAGAGAGGCGGTCGTGTATGCCGGCGGAGCCATCCCGTCATCGACTATTATTTGCCAATAATATATTTCTACAACCTTTGCTGGCAACCTTTCATAGCTGCTGTTAGTTCTGTTTGTAGTGCGCTTTTATGAAAGCCCTTATGTAAAAAATTATATTTCATTTGGCCTTCCGGCGGCTCCTGTCCTCTCCCTTGGCAAGCCATGCTCTTGTGCTTCTTGCTCCTTCTCGGTACAAGGTATGCTTGCCCGTTTTGAGGATGCTGGCGTGGAGTTCACTCCTTCAACTTGGGCGGTCGCATACGCTGATCACGTGGCACGTTAGTTGCTCTGGGGGCGACTCCAACCACGCCGCACACGAGTGGGCGGCACATGGCCTTTCCGACATTTGCCACGACGTGAAGTCCGCAATGGGCGTGGGTGTCCAGATCCTAACGGACCCGTCGGTGCTTGTTTCTCTCCCGAAGGGCAGCGACGGGCGGCCTGCCGATGTTGGGCTTTTCGGGTATGGCGGTATCCGCGGAAACACGGTTGCTGTCGATACCACCATTGCCCCTATCCTTGGCGTGTCAACCTCGGATCCAACGATTGCTTTGCGGGCTGCTGAGCCCCACAAAATCCAGAAGTATGACGAGGGTGTCCGAAACGCCGCCGGCATGCTTCGCTTTGTTCCTTTCGCCGTTTCCGAGCTTGGCTCGCTGGCCCCGCATGCCAAGGCTTTCTTGGTGGAGCTCGCGAAAGCTAGCCACGCACACACAGGCAAAAAAAATCGGCCAGCTCTTGTCTGCGTGGCGCCGCCGTTTCTCCATGCTCATCAACATGGCACATGCAGACAACGTTCTTGGCGGGGTCGCGGCCGCGCGCGCGTGCGGCACGTGATGGTGCTCCTGCGCCTGCGTCGCGTCGCTCGTCGGCATGTGTTGCTATGACCCGGCTCATTGGATGCAAGCGTCCTCGCCGCGGCCGATAGCCTACCCCGGGGCGGGGGTTCCTTTGGTTCCTGGCAGCTAAGTGACTTCGTGGTTCCCTTGTCTCCTTCTTGGTTCTTCGCTCCATGTCCTCCTGCTCGACCTTGGTTTCAGGCTTGTGTCTCTCTTTTGCTGGCAACCTGTCATAGTTGCTGTTAGTTATGTTTGTGATGCGCTTTTGTGAAAGCCCTTATGTAATAATTATATTTCTACACCGACTACCTGTAGTCGCTACATAATCCTTACTGCCCTTCTGCTACTTCGCCCCCTGAGCGCTACCCGCCGTAAATCAGGATCATACTCCCTGACGCGATATCATCCGAGTTGTGGAGCGCAGTATTGTAGTCGCCATATTTTCAAATCCTTATGTACAGGGTACGCGAAAAGCGGCTGATGATGCCAGCCGCCGTATCTATACAGCACGCAGGCGGCTATTTGATTATTAAGTAAAGGCACGCATTCAAAGGATTTTGAAAAGTCGTTACTGTCTATTATTATTCTTTTTGGTTACAGGGAGAGCGTCAAGAGAATGCCCGGAAAGTACTGGGGAAGGAAAAAGCCTACTGTATATCCTCGCAATTTATATTATATGTTCTGAACTAAATCGACGTCCGCCTAAGGATTATGTGGAGCGCTGTGTTCTTTGGGTATCCTTTTTCGTTGCTAATGGTCGGCTATTTAATTACTGAGGGAGGCACTGGAAGGATGAATTCACAAATTTATGAAAAGTCGCTATCTATCCTCGCACTGTTTAGGTGTTCTGAACTAGCCGTAGCAAGGATTATGCTTAAAGCTGTTGTGTTCTTGGGGTTTTCGCAGCTAGACAGCGTAGATTTTGCATCAAAATGTATGGGGTCGGCTGGGACCAAAAGATCCACGACAGGTACGGGGCCGCCAGACCGGATGGTGTCCGGAAAGGCGCCGCACGTCCCGAGCCCCCGCCGGTGTTGTAAATTACATGCCACCAGCGATCGCGTGGCTCATCAGGACAGTACATTCCGCTATGCTGCTCTCGGCCTCTCATCACGGCTAAGATGTTGGGAAAGCATGACTAATTGCTGCCGCACCTGGGCTTATCGGACACGCAACACCCCTGTGGGATGACGTATATCAAAATGATATTCACTCCCCACCTCGGGTGCTTTCACAACTAACCAGACAATCCCTAATCTAAATCGAGCAGCATCCGGAAACGTACCACACAAGCGAATAATTGTCTCCGGGCGGGTGGGTGGGAGACAATATAGTCGGGTGCCTTCCAACAACTGAAGGCTCCCCCGGTCCGCGGCCGCCCTTAATTCTCGGCTAAAGGGCGCCGCCGGACCGGCGCCGGCCGGCACTGGTGTACCGGGCCGGCAGGGTCGTCACTTAACCCTGACGGCGCTGCGAAAACCAGGGTTTCCTAGGTCGTTCCTCCCAAGGAAACCCTACAGTTTTCGCAGCTAGACAGCGTAGATTTTGCATCAAAATGTACGGGGTCGGCTGGGACCAAAAGATCCAACAGATGAAAGAACAGTGGCCGGTCTGGCGGGGCCCGTACACGGACATATGTGAGCCAAATTATACAGGGAATTATATTCAATCAGGAACAAACACACGAACGGGCATCACCAGCACGGTATAGAATTGCCATTAGAACGGGACCTAAGTTGCGTCCCGGGAGGTATCCGAGTCAGGGTCGGATGGTGAACTCTCACCGTCACTATCGTCTAGTTCGTCCTCGTCAGCAAGTGACAGGATCGCACGCGACACGGACAGAACGTGCTCCTCATCCAGCCCCATATAGCGGAGCTGAGCAGAGATTGACTTCCAGCCACCATGCTAGCCCCATGTAGCGAGCGGGATGTCTGCGTAAGCGGCGGCGGAAGCACCTACTATGTGCCTTACTGACAGAGTCAGAGATGCACAGCCAGTCACCCAGATAGCAGAGCATTTTGATGCCCCTACTGCGCCAGTGTCGCACCAGAACTCCCATGACTTTAGAAAAGCAGCGGGGGGCATCAGACAGCCCGAAGCATAGAACTCGCCAAGTGTAGAATTTTCCTCTCCATTCAGACCCGTTGTAAGGAGCATCTTAGTCATGGAGGCGGACATGGTAATAGCCCTGAGTCAGATCAATGCTGGTCAGCATGTCGCCGGGATTCACCAGGTCTGACAACTTAGATAACGACTCCATCCTGAAGGGAGTGTAAACCAAGTGTTTGTTGACATGACGCTGATCACAGATCAGCCTGAGTCCACCATGGGGTTTGGGAACCACATCCAAAGGGTTCAGTACCACAGGACGCATAGGTTCTTCTCTGATATGGCCCAGTGGCAACAACAAAGCGATCTGCCCATCAATAAAATCGGGGTGCTGCAGCGCGGAAGGGTGATTTGGCAGATGACTGGGTGGTGCGGGACCATCATCTCAGTTCATACGGTAGCCATGCCTGACCCAATCTCTGACTTGTCTGTCTCTGACTGATTCAGGGAAGCTGTCCCAAAATTGCCAGCCTTTACGGATAACACCGGCCGAATCCACAGGAGAATTGACGTCCACAGCCGGCTCATGAGGAAGCTCAAAATTAGGTGACGTTAAAACCGTCACAAAATGCCAACGCCACAGACATCATCATAGTGGTCAGCAGGCAGCCTGGATGACTGCTGCATGAATCGAACAGTGAGTTTGAACTCGAAATCGTCTGAAACTGAAAATAACAGTATTTTCAATTAAATATCGCCCCGACACAACGGGAGATATGAATCGTCACACAGGGTGTGTCGCCCTTTACACGAATGCATCGCCGGCCAACTTATGGAAAGATGCCGAGACAACTGCCAAGGGCAGCACAGAGTCGCAGGGACGTCATATGTATTACATACGAGGTATCTCTCGGAGATACACCACCTAACAGGTGACTCTCCCTGAGGAGATCAGAGCTGCTATGACACGAGCCTGAGCTCAGCTCCCGGAGGAGGGCTAACAGTCGCCCGGAGGCCTAACTGCAGCTCCATGAACCACCATCACTAGCCAGGCCAGGAGGATTGCAGACTCCACAGCTTCATCGACGTGCACTCGGGCAGTCCCTACTGAAGTGTCCCTTCCTCTGGCAGCGATAACATGTGATGTCCGCAGCAGAAGACCGACCAGAAGGAGACTTCTCCTCGCGACGGCCGCCCTCCCTCCGGTCGTCGCTCCCACGGTGAAAAGACTCGGGCTCGTGAGAAGAGGAAGAAGGCTTCTCGCGCGAAGAAGAAGAGGAAGGTTTCTTGGCCTTGACCTTCTCAATCGCCTTCTTCAGTTCCTTGTAGTCCGCTGAGCCCTTCTCGCCGAGAGATCCACTGCATCGAACTCCTTGGCGACTTCCGCGCCGTACTCGTGCTCCACATGCAGCTTCTTGCCATGCTTGTTAATCCGAAGAGCCACAATGGTACACAAAGCCAGCGCCGCGGTAATCGTCTTGAACAGCTCCGCAGATGACGCTGGCGAGGAAGCAGGAAGATCGGTGCCGTCCTCCACCAAGTCACGCAGAGGCTCCTCCGCCGGTGCCAAAAGGTCATAGATCTAGAAGACGTCGTCTAGGTCGCGCTGAAGAATACGAGCATCAGCGGTATGGCGGCGGTGAACCTTACCATCTTTGTCCAGCCAGCCATCCTCGGGTGCGTTGATGGAGCGAGACGGTGCTTCCACAGCCGGAGGTTGAGCTGGTCGCTTGCCCTTGCGGTCGTAGTCGGCACCCCCCTCCGCAACGCGTTTCGAAGCTGAAGCCGAAGTGGACGGACCGCTCGACGACGCGACTGCCTGCCTAAGCTCAGAAACCTCTCGTTCGATACGGAGTAGGGCAGCAGAAGTATCCGCTACTGCCTGTCTAGCGGCGACGAGAGAGGGAGATTCAGCTACCCCGTCTGCATGTAGAGTGTCGCCACCTAGGACAGTGAGATGATTTTCGCGCGTAACGAGTTGCTCACGAAGAGCTTTACGGGAGTCCAGTAACTCGTTCCAAACGAGTTCAAACTTGTCTACTGCTAAAACAGAGATGAGAAAGCATGGCGACAGCACCATGAGCGAGACAAAGAGCCACGCCCAAGACGTACTCGCGGAGCGAGCCATGGTGAGTGCCGGGATCAAACACACTACCGAACGCAGAAGAAATTTGAATTTTTTTAGTCGAAGACGAAACGCTAATGTACCAGTCGTAGAAGACAATATAGTCGGGTGCCATCCAACAACTGAAGGCGCCTCCGGTCCGCGGCCGCCCTTTATACTCGGCTAAAGGGCGCCGCCGGACCGGCGCCGGCCGGTACTGGCGTACCGGGCCGGCAGGGTCGTCACTTAACCCTGACGGCGCTGCGAAAACCAGGGTTTCCTAGGTCGTTCCTCCCAAGGAAACCCTACAGTTTCCTTTGTCCCTCCCTGTACCTAAGGTATACGGGTGTCGCTACCAGCAGCCTGCGGTCCTGGCGCTACGCTAGTATTAATCGACCGCTGGCAGTAATGGTGCTTTAGCACCGAAAAGCCGATGTACGGCACTCTGCGTGCCACCCGCGTACCCATCAAATCTTATAAAACCACCATTATCCGCTAGACCCGACTCTCGAAGACCCACTCTTTTGGTTTTGTGCTGGCCTCCTGCCCGCACACAGTTTCGCACACGGAACTCGCGGTTTCGGACCGTGCAGAGTGTTCATGCCCTCGGAAACGGTACCAAACCCTCCACCCTCCGCTCGCGCTGCTGCTGCATGACTAGCTCAAGCCGAGGCTTGTCTTTTCTTTCTTCTCCACGCAGCTCCCTCCCCGAGACCCCTTTGCGATGTCTAGGAGCGGCTCACCTACCGCCCCAAAGATGGTCGACGCCGGCAAGGCGGCGGCTGTCGGGGGTGTCGGGACGACGGCTACTGAGGCATGCTCAATCGAGGAGGCTCGTCGTATGGCGGAAGTTAAACATTGAAGAAACTCATCTGAGAGCAACTCTCTAGGTTCTTCACCACTCAAAAGACTTCTATGCCGCCGACAACCTGAAGAGGACGCCATTCCGGGGGGGGGACGAGTCCCACGCCGGTGGTGAGGACCATAACTCCCGTGCGCCCTTCGCCCCTTCGAGCGAACCACACTACCTTGATTGGAAAACCGCCCTCGCTACTGCTCTGCCCGGTTTCGAGAACGAGATGCCTCCCGACAGTTTGCGCGCGACGCCCCGGGCTCTTCCCCATCGCCCTCGACCGTGTGCTCGAGTACTTCTTGGTAACCCTCGCCTAGAGCCGGTAGCAAATGAATACTACCATGCCGCGTGCTACGGGACTTTCATCGCCGGCACGACTATCGAGCTGCGTAACCTGCTCGCGGCGGCTTGCGTCATTCACGGAATTACTCCGGCCTTCGGGCAGTGGCTCGAGGCCGTCGTCCACAGCATGGAGGCCATCGACGACGGCCATCAATTCAGTATGGCTTACCTCCGCAAGCACTGGGATACGCAGATGCACCACCGCGACACTTTCGTTAGCTATACTCGTACCGATGCTCGGCAGCCCGATATCGATACTCGTACATCGCAATATATCGGTACTCGGCTGCATGTGTACCGGCTATATGGCTAGATATGCGGCTGCCCGCAGGTATATGACATCCTCGGAATCTCGGATCTTTTGTATTGCGTTCACTGGTTTCGGAGCCTTGGCTGCGATCCAGGAGGTCGCTGGTTCGATTTCCCTGTCACCCGGAAATCAGATTAACAGTCGTCCATGGATGGGATGTTAGCTATACTCGTACCGATACTCGGCTGCCCGATATCGATACTCGTACAGCGCGATATACCGGTACTCGGCTGCCCGTGTACCGGATATGTGGCTATTTGTGCGGCTGCCCGCAGGTGTATGACAAACTCGGATCTTTTGAAATTGAAATTGAAATTAGTTACAACGTCTAGTCTGCTGCATCCACTCGCTCAAACTGAGTTGCTCTTACGACCTGCTATCTCTAACCAAAGTGAAGAACACGAAGTGTTATCACAGCTCAAGCTACCGGCCATCCTCCAATGTTTCCTCTAGCCCCTCCTCCTTCCAGTGGGCTATAGCTAAGACAGCAGCGCCCCCCTGTTGTCCCTACCTAAGTCTGACCCATCCCATCCAGAGCTCAGCAGGCACACTAAGGCAGCCCGAGGCGTCCCGCCTGTTGCTACTGAGGTGTGATGGGGGAGGGGAGCCAACCGGAATAGCTATATATATGGTGCTCAGTATTTATGTTCCGCGGAGCCGGCTAGCTTGGGGGGCGGGGGCTACAATGCCCTCCTTTTCTATATATTTCTTTTTGGCACAGTATACTGCGTTTAATGGCATGATGACTTCGTCTCGTGCCTGTACCGGTACCAAGCCCGCGGGTCGGGCGATACACAGTTTGTAATACTTGCTGGGAATTGTGCTGGTAAATTCGAAAAATGCATTCCGGGCATACCCGGGTACCGGCTAGAAACGTCCGTAGTTCTTGGGTGGCGGCGCTGATAGTCGCGGGCGTGCTTTCAGCTTGGGGTTGGGTGCCTTGCCTGCGGAGCATCCGCATACGATCCACCTGCGGCTGCAAGGGCGGGGCCGTCCGGCGCGGGGGACGGCGGGGGCGATGAGCCTCTGCCGCGAGCTGGGCCAGGCGGGACGCCTGGGCTGGTGTGCTGAATGTGAGGGTATGCTCGAGGGGTTAGTGGCCTCCGAGCGAGGCCTCTCTTGTCGCGGTGGGGGCTTGGGCTGCGGCCGGTGGAGCCGGCTCAGGGCTTGATCGACGCTTGTCGCCGGCTTCTCGACTGCCGGTGGCGAGTCGTCGCTGTCCATCTCCGTGGCTTGAGGGGCGGCCGCGGCCGGGACGTGGGCCACTTGTAGCTGGGTAGTTGGTGGTGGCTGGAGCTCTTGGGGGAGCTGGCCGTGGTGCATCGCCGACTCGTCGGCTGTAGGCGGCACCGGGTGGTGAGCAGTCGCGATCTTCTCCCGCCCATATAGGTGCGTGATACTGCTTGCGACGAGTTTCGCGTCGGATCCCGTGTCAGTGGCGGGTTCGGCTCGTCTCACCCCTGCTGGAGCGGCGGCAGCCCGTATAGGGTCGCGTCGGGTCACCGCTTGGACGTTGTGGGTTGATGTGTATACCCTGAGCTTGGGGCCGAGGGCACGGATCGGGTTCTGGAACTCACGGTTGCGGCGCAAGTCGACCCCCGTCGCACGGTTGCGGGTCGCCAGATTGCCGAATAGCAGGGCGACTTGCGTGGCACAGTCGGTATCAAGGGGAAGATTGATTGGGGGCTGGCGGGACTGGCGGCTCGAGACGCGAAGGAGGCGGCGGACAGCAGGTGGGAGGCGGGTGTATGTGAAGTTTTTCACGGCAATGGTTGCTGGGGTCTTGGGGGGTTCTTTTCCGCCGCTGCGCGGCGCATCAATAGTGGCGCCGACCTCGGCCGCCTGGTGTTCCTCGGATCTGTTGATGTTCATGTTGGCTGTTGTGGTAGTCTCTTGCGGAGCCTGTTCTTCACGCCTCGGAGGGCACTGGCCGTCAGTTAGCCTGGGGCGGGCAGCCGGTGGAAGTCGGGTGCATGCGATTTGTTCCGCATTGATGGCGGTTCGGATCTTGGGAAGCAGTTGGGTCTTGACGCCGCGCGGCGCATCGAGAGCGGCGCCGACCGCGGCCTTCTGTTGCTCCTTGGGTCTCTTGATCTCCATGGTGGCTGTAGTGATGATCTTCTGTGGAGCCTGCTCTTCACGCCTCTGTGGGCGATGGCCGTCAGTTGGCATGGTGGTGGGTCGTCCGGTCGTCGGGCGGTCCCCCGTTTCACAGGAGTACACTATCATCACCAGTAGAGCCGCGCCAGCTCGCCCGGGTTTAGCACATAAGCAATACTTCGCCCGGTGTTATGGGCCGGATGGAAAGTGACAAGTGTGGATCTTTTGTATTGCTTTCACTGGTTTCGGAGCCTTGGCTGCGATCCAAGAGGTTACTGGTTCGATTTCCTTATCACCCGGAAATCAGATTAGTCGTCCATGGATGGGACAGGATGGAACGTTATAGCTATACTCGTACCGATACTCGGCTGCCCGATATCGATACTCGTACATCGCGATATACCGGTACTCGCGGTTGCCCGTGTAGTACATATGGCTACTTATGTGGTTGCCCGCAGGTGTATGACATACTCGGATCTTTTGTATTGCTTTCAACTTTCGATCTCGACGTCGTACGCGAGCGCTAACTCCGCCCCGGTAATGAGAACCTGGGGTCGCCCGAGTTCTCCGAGCTATTGGAGCTCTACACGGACCGCGTCTACGACGCCAACATTGCGAGCGCCGCAAAAACCACCTCCCGCCAGCGCGTCGGCAGCGCCCTCCGGCGCAACGACCGCGACCAGTACGGCGGCGGCAGCCGCGAAAACTTCAAGACTACGCGCCCGGGGAGCGAGTAGGCGGTGGCCCCACCAGCCACCATCGCTACGGACGCCACGAAGGGCTCTTGTAAGGTTGAGGCCCCCTCGGTCGACAAGGCCGAATGATGAGGTGCTCCGCAGTGCCGACCTCAATCAGTTGCGTTTCGAGGACACGCCTCCGGGCGCAACTTCCAAGTAACGTTGCACTGAAGTCGTCGGCATGAGCAAGACTCCCTCACCACTTACCCTCCTACGCGAGCCGTCATCTTGCATGTACTCTCGCCTGGGTCAACCGCTCATGCTCTACTCTGTTCTTCAACATCAACCTCACGAGTCTACACCGACCCCCCCTTTCTGGCGCGGCCTCCCCAACCTGCCGCGCTAACCCTCTTTGCCCGCCGTCCGCGCAGCAGCCTCTCACGAGCAGCTAGGCGAGCCAGGTACTCACGCGGCGCTCGCTACGAGGTCAACGGCTACAGTACCCTGCCGTCATGGCATCGGCTTCATGCCGCACCTGGTCATGTCGTCGCCATCAAGCGAGCGCCACCCTTTGACCCGGCAACATCGTACGGCGCGTTCCGGCGTGTCAGCCGCACCATGCACGAAGACACCTACCTACTTCATCGCCGACGCCGAAGCAAAGGCTCCCGTGAGCGAGCTCATGCGAGGCAGCATCGAGGCCCTTTACGGCACGGACGACTAGGGGCGCCAAGGTGCTCGATCTGCCGATTACCTCGCTCACGGCCAACACCTACTCCAACTACGAAGGCAAGATCCGCCTCTTTGCCGAGTTTTGCATAGACGAGGAAGGCATCTCCTCCTCGACAGCACCGAGTACGAGACATGGCCGTGGACACCCACAACATCACCCTCTTCGTCAACGCGAGAAGGGGGGACATCGCAAGCGTCGAGACGGGTTTAAGCCCCTTGCTACTCCAAATCTTTGCCACCGCCGTGCCCGCGTCGACTGCCCTTCTCCGCCGCTTCATCGCTTACCGCGACGCAGCGTTCCGGGCAGCCCCCTCCGCCAAGTAACCTGGCCGATTATAGGCGCTCCCCGGCGACGGGGCTACCCGCCCCTTACGTGGAACGTCTCCACCCTCGGCGACGGGCGCAAACGGGCCGTCGGCCGCATCAATCTCCCCCCCCCCCCCCCCCCCCCCGAAGGATTCGTGTGCACCTCGCACTCCTTACGAAAGGGCGCGGCGTCTGGCGCGAACGCAGCACGCGTGCCCCTGGACAAAATCCGCCACTGGGGCGGTCTGGCCCGCAATTGAGCAGCAATTAACGACTACATCGACCCGACGACGCCTCTTACCCGCGCCGCCGCGCTTCTGTTCGGCCGGCTCTCCCGCCATGTGGTCTTTCGCAGCCTTCTCGGCAGCGCCCCCGCACCGTCGGCCACCGCCCCGCCCCCATCCGCCAAGAACGGAGGCATAAACAGCTAAGTAGAACGGAGGCTAAGTAGAGAAGAACGAGGTGGCTTGCTTCCCCTTGAAATATTCAGAGCTGTGTTCTTGGGGTTTTCCTTTTTCCCTCCCTGCACATGGGTGTCGCCACAAGTTGCTCGCGATCTTGGCGCCACGTCAGTTCGCGGGCAATGCTGGTGCTTTAGCACCGAAAAGCCGATGTACGGCACTTTGCGTGCAACCCGCGGCGCAAACAGCGGTCACCCCCGTATACCCATCAAATCTTATAAAACCACCATCGTCTGCATGGTTGGACCACTCTCTTGGTTTTGTGCTAACCTCATGCCCGCATAACCCGCCCTCCCTCCCTCTTTTGTCGCTCTTTGCCGCAACTCCCCCGCCCTTTCCGTGTAACTAAGCATGCGCAGTTTTGGCTAATATTCCCTGCCTACCTCCCTTTGAAATAGCTCGTATATATGGGGTTTCCTCCTTTCCTCAACCGCTGAATTCTTATTGATGCAGTGGTACAGGTTGCTATTTCACCCGTAGTTGTGCCCCTTAGTGTGGTACGGGTGTGATTATCGTGTCCGTACGTCCGTGTGTCACGATGGTAAATGGAGAAGAACGTGTCGCCGAGCCGACGCTCGAATGAATCGCTTTAAGCGGGCATGCACGCCAACCTGCGTTGATGCTAGAGCATTCTGCGTCGCTGGCTCATTCAACGGCTCGTGGCCGCGATGGCGATGGAGGTTGGGCACATGGTTCCGGGTTCCGCGATTATAGCGACAACCGGCAAGCATCGGGGGAGCCACTATGAGCCCCGACTTGCGAGACCTAGCCCAAGGCGACCGACTGTGTTCAAAATCCGCGGGTGGCGAGGATCACTGCCTCACGGTATAGCCAGACCTCTTGCAGCAGAGAGCATAGCATGGTCACGAAGACGCTCGACCGGTTAGCCGGGTCGCTCGGGTGCCCGGTCTGTTAGTGGGGTGCTGGGTGCCGGGTGCTCACTATAGTCCGACGAACGGCTTCCTCAAGAGTGACGACCGACATCTACCTGTCCAAAAGGAGTATCTTTGGGTGACATGATTCGGGGCTCACACCGCTGCCCCGTTTTCTCTCGACGACCTACACACCTACATCCTAGTTGCTAATAACCGAGAATTCTCGCACTACCTCGTGCGTGCGCGCAACTCTGCCGAGGCCATTGGCAAGGTGTTCCGGTTTTGTCATTTCGCATTTTGTTCCGGGAGCTGCCCGATACCAAGCGCACTCACTATGACCAGGAAATAAGGTGTTTTGGACGTGTTGCGGGCTCAGCACTTCCATCCCGCCACGGAGTACCTCGGTTCAACCGTCTTCGGCGACTTGATGCGCGAATATGAGCGACGGGTCTTCGAGGCGACGGTTATGAGCAGTGTCAAGGCCACATCAGCTACTGCACGCGTGCATGCGAATCTCGTAGGCGTGGGCGCGGGCGTGGGCGCGAGGGCGGGCACGGGCGTGAAGGGTGAGTGCAAGTGATGGCGTTGGGCGCCTTTCTTCGGAGTTGCCAGCGCCATACAAGGCCACCTTTCGGTGACCGCCGCAAATAAAGCGAACCATGGCATCAGCTCAACGACAGAATTAGCGTCCAATGTCCTACCCGGACCCCCCTTCTCTGCATATATACTTTTTGAAGACTTGGTGCGGCGCTCCATGCAGCATGATGTGCGGCTCAATCATCCGCAGGCATGCACAAATGACGGCTTAACGACCCGTCTTCCGTACCATTTACCCGGTGGCTTTCGGTTGTTACTCTACGGGTTACAACTGGTTCGCATAGACCTTCATTCACGCGCGTACGTTTGGCGCGCGACGCGCGCTACGAGCGCGACACGCGCCACGAGCGAAACGGGCGCGCGGGGCGGCCGCCTACCTGAACCTTGCCCCGCAGACCCGTGCCGTGCCAAACCCGTCCGATAGTTACAGTGCCACTGCCGGTAGTGACTTACAACGGATGCCGCTAAAAAATTTTCTCGGTTGTCTCATCGCCATGTTACCATTTTTGTCAAGCGTCGTACGTATATGATTGATGCACCGACAACGGTCCCCCCCCTCCCCCTTATTTACTGGGTGGCGTCACGCCGCGCTCGATCGTCTACATGACACTTTCGGCTCCGACGAACTCGAACAACGAGCCGTCGTCCTCGTTATTGGCTCCCTCTCCAATCAGACTTTGAAGAAGTCTGTTGTTCGCCGAGTTCTCCCACGACCCGATAACATAAGCTCCATGGAGGCGACGACCGCGACGGCGGTTTGGTACGTCGCCTGAAATCGGCGAGAGGGCCGGGTCACATTGGGGCTAAGTCGATGCAGCCCTACACCTACCCGCTTGCAATCAACACCTTCTTCGAGATACGCAACATCAACTACGTGGCTAAGGACAGCGTGTACCTCGTGGCTGCGTGTCGGGTCCTGGTGTTTCAGCAACGCCGCGTGGATGCGGTTGCTCTGCGTGTCTCCTTAACCGCTGATGTTGCTTACTTATTTACTAAGCATGCCGAGCTGCTCGTATTTGCTCCACCCCCAAGTACCGGTACGCCTTCCGCGCCCTCATGGCCGCGGTCGTCAACTTCATGTTTGTCGCCCGTGGGCCTTTTGGTGTGTCTTGTCTAGTACATGACGTACACGTCGATTCGTACAACAGTGCCTTGCAGATTTACTGCGAGAAGGGCTGCGCCACGAAACGCGGCATTGGCGACATGCGCGTCCTCCTCCTCATCCCCATTCCCGGACACCCCCGCGTTGCCGTCTCCTCCGGCAATTCATGGACAATGTGTAGTAAGTGCCCTAGTCCCATGTTGCCTTGGCAGACTCGAACCCATGCCGAGCACTCGGCCTCCTAGACAGCCGCCACTGTGGCAGAGTGGCTTTCTACCGCCGTTCGTCTCGTTGGTGCAGCGCCTCTCCCAAGCACATGGAGCTCTCACAGCCGGCCTCCGCAAGGGTCCGGCCTCGACCGCCAACCCTATCGGCGTTTTGGTGTCCCACATCCGCTATATGCGCGGTTGGGCGCGCAACGGCGCAACTCCGACGTCGTCCTGGACTACATCAACCCCAATGTTCCGCCTTCCCATGTCGAACGACTGCCTGTTCTTCGGCCACATCGCGCCTCTGCGCCATTTCCAAGTACATCAAGACTCCGCGCAGCGGTGGCCTTCCCGGCGCGTACTTCGTGACCTAGCGCTGCCCTTGCTTTGTCAATCTGACGCTCGCTCCTTTCGCTCTTTCCTTGTAAAACCAAACTCGTCTTTGAAATATGTTGTACACAAGTTTCGGGGTTTTCCTCCTTTCCTCAACCGCTTTCTAGTTCCATTTGTTGTTGCATTGATACGGTTTACTAGTTCGCCCGTAACGGTGTCCCTTCGTGGCACAGTGGCAGACACACGAGCAGACATAAAAGCATCCGTAAATAGTTGAGCCTGCCATCTTCCAATTTCGTTGTGATACACAAAGCGCCCCCCCCCCCCTTTACTCTCTACTCGCGCTCACTGAACCTCGCTCTCTGCCAATTTTCGGCTCTTGACAATGTGAAACAATCTGCGAGACGTTTTTTGGGCAAAACGAAATTCGTCTTCGAAATTGATTAGTTTCAGTTGATATATTCGTGTATACATACTGATAGGATTACTACACCAGTCCACGTAAGTCTTTGCGCATAGAAATCCGGGCGTATCCTCGCCTTGGCGCCATTCCCGGTTATCGCACTTTAGAATTGTTCTTCGGCAATGGCATTGCTTGGCACATGTAGGGCTAAAACCACAGAAAAAAAAGGCCGATGAGTAAAGGGCAACTTGTTGGCGGCGTAGCTACCATCCTTCGCATATGCCCGCGCGCTGCCGGTGGTGGGGGGACGTATGCATGCACTGTAAGACCACCGAGATTGAGCCCAATCTATGCACGCTGCCGATGCAATGCATGGAATTATCATGAGAGTGTGCCAGTAATCCCGTCGTCGTGATGGGGCCAATTATCCCACAATTTTCCAAGCTTGGAAAATTGTGGGATAAAAGTAGAACACATGGGTGAAAGTAGAACACATTAAGTGCCTTCGATTTCCATAGGTGCATGCTTATACCGCCCGCACCGTAGGCTAAGCGCGGGCTGGCCCCCTCGACAGCAATGTCGCCACTGCTGCACAGGTCTGCGCGCATGTTGTCACACATGTCACCCATCATCTAAAGGGAAAAGCCAAAATGATGACGGGGCCCGCGCGACGTGGAGACCTATCCAAGGGGTCCTCGCGCCTCGGAGCTTGCGTGGAAGGGCATATTATATGCCCCCATCATGCGCCCCCACCCACAGTGAGTGGGCTGGCTAGGATACTAGAACATGGGGTAACTTTGACAGGCCATAATATTTCGGCGTGTTATCAGACTGGGCTGAAAATTAGTGCGTTGGAAAGCGTAGGTCACGGGTCATTCCATCGCACTAATAATTTGAAGCCCAATCTGATAAAACGCCGAAATTGTTAGGAATTTAAACGTGATTGCAATATTATTGCTCCTTGCAAGGCGAAGTGCCAGTTTGCGAATGTTGCATGTAGCCCGCTAGCTGACCATAGATTCCAAACCATGCGCCGTACGGCATGGGGTATGTGGCCAACACATGTACCTCGGCGACCATGGGAGAAAAACACGGTTCTTCATTTCCAAATGTCGGCGTGCCGTGCGCTCAAACCGTCCACCTACAACCCGGCCGGGCATCATGTGCCCGCTCTTTCATGGTTATCCTCGCAATGGATCCAGCGGCGTAAACTATGCGTGGGTTTACCGACTAGAAGCGACCAAACCGAAATCATACCCGCCATAAAAACGTGCAAAGAATTCTGTGGGCTGCTGTACGAGCCGTATTAATTGAAGGCCAGTGAGATTTCACTCCCTGTTTTAAGATATCCCCCCCCCCCCCCCCCCCCCCCCCCTCTCATCTCCCTCATGTTTGTTGGTAACTCACATATGTACTGCACTAGGTATTGCGACCAGCATTGTTATTACGAGCAAAACTTCCCTAATTGCCTTTATATGGCCCAGCAGCTAATATATAATACTAAATATATCTACGCGCGCACAATGTGAGCATGCCCATCAGTCGGACATGACTGCCAGAATTGAAAGCGATATCCCCATACAAAAGATCCGAACATGTCATGTCATGTCATCCTTACCTGCGGGTAGCCGCATATCTAGCCATCTATACATCCGTACACGGGCAGCCGAGTATCGGTACGAGTACAGCTATAACGTTCCATCCCGTCCCATCCATGGACGACTAATCCGATTTCCGGGTGGTAGAAAATCGAAACCGATGATCACTTGGACCGCAGCCAAGGCTCCGGAACCAGTGAAAGCGACACAAAAGATCCGAACACGTCATATACCTGCGGGCAGCCGCAAATCTACCCATATATCTGTACACGGGGAGCCAAGTACAGGCTATCGCGATGTACGAGTTTCGATCACGGCATCGGTACGCGAGTACATCTAAAAATAATAGACAACAGTGTTACAATTGTCGGACTGTGCATCCCTCAGAATCGTCGGAACTAAAGGGGTTGTTCACAACAATGCGGGCACGGCGAACCTCGTGCACGGTTACGTCGTCGAACAGCATCAAGTGCCTAGTCGTCGTGTCCATCATGGCACACGCTTTGCGCTAATGTGGCAAACGATTCGCTCCGATGCCGCCCACTGACCGCCGTCTCTTTCGCATGGACCGAGTGACGTAGTCCTCGTGTTCTAGGATTAACATGGTAATTGCGTCCACGAGGTCAAACGATTTATGCGGGTCTGGCTCTTTTACGACGTACTCGAGCGGTTCGTTATACGTGTGGCTACGCAGCCATTCCACCGCCTCATATCATAGCTAGGACCGATTGCCCATCGGCACGCCGTCCCTATAGTCATGCCCACCTTCATCAAGACTTTATCCTCAGAGATTTCAGGAGCCATTGCGGCCGCGCTAGCTTGCTAGCCATGTGCAGACGGCGGCGATTCGTTGATGATGGATGGGTGGTTGTCGCTAAGTGTGCTTATATGTCTATTGCAGCCGGCGCAAGCAAGCGCACGCCGCATATACATACGGGTGTTGCGGCCGCGAAGTACCCCTTAAGTACTCCTACAAAGAAATCGGCCGGCTATCACCTAATTGCCCAACCCCCTGGGATCTGGGCCAGATTTGGATCCTAATACAGGTACCCAAATGTCACTGGCCTTATAAGGCGATATGTTCATCCATTACAGATAGCGTAATCATTTTTGTTCCGCCCCAGAGAAAGGACACGTAACAGTAAAACCGTTGCAACATAATCATTATACAACATCATAAGCAAAGCTCAGTTTTGCTCGGGGTTTGTGTGATGTCTGTAAAATCTGCTAGAATATGCGCGGCGGTACATGTAGTTGTTTTAGATGATGATGATGATCCTGATGGGCCCATAGCGAGTAGTAGTAGCAATACTACCACTGCATCACTAAGACGCATTGTCTATTAAAGCCGTAGGCCACATATGACCGTTTGCATGCGTCCAAGCAACCACCGGTCGTTCTTTGTATATATTGCACACTACTTGAGAAGTGACTAGGGTACGGTAGGTATCTGATGTGGGTCTTTGATGTCTTCGGCACTCGATCAATATGTTGCGTAGCACTAAACCCCACAAAATGCCGCAGACATTCGCACCGCTTGCGATGTGGCATCATGCAGTGCATGCGACAATCCGCCATTCCGGTGGATTATATGAGACTTTCACATATAGCAAACAAGTCTTTGGACGACGTTTAATTAAACGGGCCGGGCTATTGGACAGTACGTGGGTTCATGAAGTTGCGGCGTGAGACAGCTAGCAAGTGGCAAGCCCATGATTACGTTGTAACAAATTTCAAATTTCAACGCATACAAATGTCCCGCAATATTACCCCCTCCCTAGATAGGCGAGGCACCACCGTAATGATACCGCTTGCGCCTACATGCGCGGTATATTTGTGTGCTCGGCTGCTCCGAAACCATTTATTTATAACTAGTATATGACACCACATATTAGCAAACCACATATTACACGCACAATCTCCCCATGAACACGGTGCCTAGTGAATCCATGGTGTGTATGCTACTGCCCACAATGGCACTGCCAATAGCACTGCCAATGGCGATTGAAACGGGGTGCTAGTTTACCCTAAAGCGCCGCCGTGCAGCCAGGCAACTCTACCGCCCCTGCCAACTTGGCGGTCTACGCAGAGGCACTGGAAACGTAATGTCAAGGAACTGGCACACTGGAGCATCAGTTAACATGGAAGCACGCATATGAAATGGGGTTTGACCCCCCTGACATCAAGTGACCCGATACCAATGCAATGCCGCCCCTCTACCCCCCATTTAGTCGGAATCGTAACGCGGGCCATACGTCAGAATCTTAACGCAGCATGTTCCGGGTAGACACGCAACTTCCTACTACCGTGTGAACCGCCTACTGCGTGCCCTGCTGCGCGTTGCTACCCTGCTGCGCGTTGGCGCCGCGCTACCCCGGCCGCGGCGCGTTGGCGCCCCGCTGCCCCGGCAACGCTAGCAAAGGAAATGCTGTTTGTGAAATCGGCGGACATGAATCGATTCAACTCTTATCTGCGGCCGAAAATGATTTATTATGATTGTTGATTATGGTTAATACCCCGCAGGTACAACCTGTATCACCAGTGCAAGATGGGGGAGGAGACACCATTCCTGGCTACCTCTGTATCGTACACCTGGACACAAGGACCGAAGCGCAACTTCTGGATAAAGCCCCGCCCCCCCCCCCCCCCCCCCCCCCCGCGCGCCCAACGCCCGATTCTAAACTGCCTACTCAGTGCTGCCTTGCTGCTGAGTTTTGGTAAACACACACATGCAGGTTGTGAGAAGCTCGAGACACGGAGGCATGTGGTGTTCATCATGCACAAGACATGGGACGAGCAGTGGGTACCCACTCATAATCACGGCAAGCAGGCCATACTGCTAGACATGCATGCCGAGGCGGAGCAGCAACAACAACAACGATGACAACCACGTGTATGTTGGGGAAGTGTATTAATTCCTCGAGGTGACCCACACCAGCCCTTCGGTGCCGGACCTCGCTGTGTGCCGACTGGACGCATCTGAGCGCATGGTGATAGGGCCCGCCCTCGGCATTGGTGTGTGGCAGAGCAAGGCGCCGCTTCGGCCAAACATTTGCAAGGGGCATCATGCCTTTCTTGTCGCGCTGAAACACCTCGAGGGGAAACTGTGTTGCTTCTATGCTGATCCGGACATAGTGACAGACCCGCACTTATCCCGGTTTGGCATGTCCTCACATGCTGTGGGGAAGTATGTGTGGTGCACATATAACACAATGACCCTGCCCTACTAGCTGAATTCCGTTTAGCCGGTAAATGTAATTGATCAATGTTATGCTGCCCAGCAATTCCACGTAGCGCCCCGGCGCCGCTGCCCGGCGCACCCAGCGCCCAGCGCCCAAAACCTAGCCCCCTTGCGGTTTTGATCCGCGGCAGTTGTGAGGTCTCCAATATCTGAATCGAAGGCGGTTTAAGACCGGCGCCCATGCTGGCAGTCTGCCGATGAAAACAGTCGGATAGCCTGCTGCGTGGGACGGCCAGGGAAGGTGACATAGTTGGGACAGTCATAGGGGTAAGGCTTGTGAGACTGTTAGACCGTGCAAAAACTCCAGCACTCCTACGTGCTGCTACTCGCTACTTTGCTTTGTACTTTACTCTCTATGGACTAGTAGCTTCCACCTCGGCGGGGGGCCGGAGGGGCTCGGGCAAGGCAGCAAGAGGCGTCACAAGATCGCCTCGTTTGTATTTGTACTTAGGCACATATGGTCGCCTACTCAAGATGTCCTCTTAAACCCGCCATTTTTTGAAGCTTATTGTGTGCTCTTTGAGGGGCAGCCAAGCTTTCGACCACGCGCGGCTCACAGTCCTTCGAGGGAGCCATTCCTTTGGCGCCAAACACTACCGGGCAACTGTTAGCGGCCTTTTCTCGAATGTTCGCCCACATTCCTCAGGTAGAGCGTTCCACGGATAGTGCAGCACCTCGCCGGGTACGACGGGCGCGAGGGCTGACTTTTCCGCCACCGACTCGTCGGGTTACGGTATGGGGGCTGCCCGTTTCGCCACGGGCTGTGGCTTCACGTCCGGGGATGCATCCATCGCGAGCATTTGGGCTGTACTTGTGTTGTTATGGCCTACCCCACCGTCGGCAGCCCCAACGTAGTCAATCGCTAGTCTCAACGTATGGGCCTATAGTGCAGACGCGTACCGTCGAAGTAAGAGTTCATTACGCGACCCATTTCCCGTTAAGGGGTAGCTACGGGCGAATTACGACCCCGGAGCACGTCTGTGTCATCCGGCGACACACGTACTCTCATTTAAACGCTAAATAAGGTCGCCATACATCATATGGCTCAAGGCTTATAATAATTACGCGGATACTACGCTACTGATACGCAGCAAGCCGGGTACTCGCACTACGACTGCTACGATATGCGCTATATAATAGCGGAGTGCGAGTCGTCCAAGCGCGGCCCCGGACTTGGGTTTTTTGAACGCAGCAGCTGCGCCTACGTGACGCGCACTCGCACACACGCCAGACGGTACCGTAGCTGCTCGTCCCCACCACCCTCCATCATGGCCAAGCAAGCCAAGCTAATTCCAGGCACCCCCATGCGCCAAGCTGTGAGGGCCTTGAGGCATGAACACTCGGTGCTCTCTGCAGCACTAGCCGCACCGTTGAGGCGGGCGTGCGGCAGGCACCTTTCCCCGGCCAACAACGATATATGTGTTCACCCAGAGCAACCCCAGGGCTGCGACGGTTTCGGCTTTGCTTTCGCGGACATATTGGATAACTGCACCGAGCGGAAGCAGTACGACGCAACCGTGAAGATGAACATGCTTGATGCAGGTTTTCAATTGTCCGATGAGGGTGTCGTCACGCGGTATTTCACCTCGTGCGTACCCGACGCGACACGTGCACCAACAGTCAATGCAGCGACTTCTCCGCCCGCACCACAGGTGCCACCCGCCGACCGTTATGTTGTTGCCGACGAGTTCGGCACGGACACCGGCCATGCCGTGGACGGCACTAACGACAACCACTCGCCGCAGGTTAAGTCGCCCTACGCTGCTTCCCTACCCAAACCCCCCGCCTCAAAAGATAGTCCCACCCCGCCGCTGCTTCCCCTTACCCCAGCAATCCCACCGCCTCCCGACGTGGTTGCTGCTGATGCCATCCCGCTGTCGTCCAAGATGGTGCCTCCCACTGCGGAGGGCGTGACACCGGAGGACCCAAATCGGCGGCCATCAAGGAGTACTAGAAGAGAGCCTTGCATAGTTTGCATGATTGCCTTGCCCCCCCCCTATCTTTACCTATGGCATGCAGCTCCTGCCACATGATAACCCCTTTCACGACACCTTCTTGTGTGATGTCGCTCTGACATACGATGCGAGTCAAGGGTGAAGTGGGAATATTACACCCATCAGAAAAAGTCGGTGGCGTGGTTCGTCGACGCGGGCATGTGCGTGCACTGCGCTTGACAACTTGGAGTCGGACAGCGCGACAAGGACCTGCAGGAGGTCTATCATCACGTCGTGCCGCCCATCTACCAAGAAAAGCATGCCCTTTGTGTTGCTGCTGGCTGTAAGTGCATTCTGTCACTGACATATATTATGTTACATCGCACAGGAATGCGAGGCAGATGGGCTGAAGCATATCGTACGCAAGTTCAAGCCCAACGGCCAGCAGAAGCTCAAGGACTTTGGCAATCAGATGGCCAGACAAGGCATGGAGCCCATGCGAGGTGGATGCCCGCAACATGGAGCATCAATCTCAGCGGAGTCAGCGTCAGGCCGGCGGCACCAGCTGCCACCGCGGCTGCATGCGCCTGCGGAGTCGGCCACTGGAGGCGCTTAGTACTATTGTATCGCTAAATAATGCCAGTCGTAGACACTCTAGCACATGTAAATGGCAAGGACATGGGTGATGACCATGCACACTTGAGACATGACACATGCAGACAAGTGAGCATAAATTTCATACAAGGCTGCATGTGCTACATTTCAACAGTATCATGAACACCACCATCATTGTTTGGCTCTTGCATTGCACACACATATGCATCTTTTTCATATTGTGGGCTCTCAATATCTGCCTTTGATGCACAATCACTGCTCCAGCAGAAGCAACAGCAACAACATGATGGTGGGCTGCCGCGCCACTGGATGCCCTTGCCAATGCGGTTTGTGGAAAGAACGGCGTGGATTTAGTATACCTGTACTAGTAGGCACGTCCTCATGTCATGCCGGCGGGCTGCTGCTGCTCCGAAACCAATTAGAACACTGAAAACGCACGGCAACGCCGGTATGCTGTCCAATACGGTGGCTATTCAAGCTCAAATAACGGTGGTATAGAGGACTATATATATACATATATAGCCAGCACATGCTATGATTGCAGCTCAAAACGTGGCGATTGCTAGCCGAGTGTTTATTCGCTCTCGCTCGGTAGCGTACACCGCAGTGTTTACCGCAGAACAATGGCAGTGAATATATACCACCAACCCAAAAGTACGAAGACTATGTTCTCGCGCGGGGGATTGCTAGAATATGCATGTGACTACATATCAGTACATACAAACAGTTTGGGGGCGCGGGCGGGGGAGGGGGGGGGAAGGGGGCTAGGGCCCCCACACACGGAATGCTCACCGGGGATAACGCAGCTCCTGGAAATGCTCCGAAACCAATAATGAAACCGTCGCCGCAGCGCATCGCACGACCGCTTCGTCGCCATGACTATCACCCAGCGGAGTAGTGGGTATGCTGTCGGCCATGTGCGAAGGGCTGCGGGGCAATAGCGCGGCGGCAGCAAGCGACGATTCGAGTTGCGCTAATCAAGAATATATTACATGGAATGATGGAACCGCCACTGCAGCGCACCGCACGCGGCCGCCGATCGATGCGTTGCCGGGACGCCTCTCAACAAAGGTTGTATCCAAAACCAGCACTGCAAAAGCCGCACAAAGCACCAGCACCGACATGTGCCCTTTGCTGAGTTGCCGGGGCAATACTCAACGCTTGTTCTCTCAACTTTCTCCACCCCCTCCGCATATTAGTGGCTTACCATAGGCAGTTGGGGTGGGAAGAGGCATGGTGCATCGCCATGTTGTTGGAAGTGCATGCCACATGTCACAATTTATCGCGGATAGTGCGCAGCGTAATATAATCCAAACAAGCAGAGTATACAATAATCCGGGCCGAATTAAATTGTATGGCGGGGGCAGAAAATATTATTTTCTCGGATGGCGTGGACCATTATGGCCGAGAGGGGGGGGGGGGGGGGGGCGGGGGGGGGGGGGGGGGGGGGGGGGGAATGAGAATAATAAATAAACGCCGATCCGACACATTAGTACAGGGGTAGTCGCTAATTTTTACCGCTGAGTACGGCGGTATATCACTGCTACGAGTATGAGAACCGGAGCACGTACCTATACTTACGGCTTGCTGTGTTGATTTTCTAATTCTGGGGAACTGCCCTTTTTGTAATTCACACCAGTACCGGTACTTACGACGAGTAGTCGGCCTGTAGTCGGCCTGGTAGTCGGTTATAACTTGTAGGTCCCTTATCTATTCTGAATTTGAGCAGGCCCGCTTCGCTTAAATAATACTCTTACGTAGGGTATATCGTCGCGCATCCGCTCGTTGCTAAGGATTATTTATTATTCGTCGCCTTTTAGGTACCCCGCTGGGAAGGTCCGACTCCAGGTACAGGTAGCGTAGTCGCTACTGCGAATGCCGGCGGGCGCCACGCGCGCTCCGCCGGCCATGGTCTGCCTGTACTTGGCGCTTGTTGTGCCTCACCCCCCCGCTCCGCCCCCCTTTTGCCCCCTCATCATCCTCTGACGATCACCTCGGCGCGACGCTGGCGGCTGCATCAACGAGTCATCGACAGCACACCACTTTCGCGCCGCAGCAAGTGGAGTGAGAACCCGATCGCCAGCCGAGGCGGACCGACAAGAGGTTACCAGTAGGTTATCGCCCAAGTGGTAGGCGCGCAGGACCGCGGACGACAGGTGCGTGCGCCGAGCCCGCCCCACTCGCCGCCCGCCCAACCCCTTCCCGTGCCAAACTCCCCGGGTACTACGTCCAGCGCCAGTCCGGCCCTGCCTGGCCCACAAGCCCGGCACGACCCCTTGCGCCCCCAACCCTGATCGTCCGCACTCCTCATCCACGGCGCTCTGCCGCCTTTCCTGCTTGCGATGTACGATGTGGCGAGGTATCGTCCTGCGCCGCGGTGTTCAGTGAGAGGCTGCTGCCGGGCACGCTGTTTCCCGCCTGCCTGTGCCAGAACCAGGTGGTCAGTTGGGCGGGGGGAAGGGGGGGGGGGGGGGGGGGGGGGGGTTCGGCGTAGTGGGGTAGCCACGGGTGGTGGCTGGGAGGTTCATGCTAGCTGGAACCGGGCTGCCGTGGATGGAGGGGAGGGGAGGGGAGGAAGGGGGCACTGCTGGAGAGAGGGGGGGGGGGTGGGGGGGGGGGGGGCAAGTGGCGGATGGCACAGCAACAAAGTGAGCCTGATGTGGAGGCACTGGGCACCTGTCCGCTGCCCGGCGCAGGCAAGGCCTGGTGAGGGCGGCGTTATGGCGGCGGCGAAGTGGGCCACGCTGAGCCCCAAGCTGCTTAAAGACCTCAACGACGGCAAGGTGAGCTCCACGCATCACCAGACGCCACCACTGCGCCCCGGTCGAGGACCGCCTGCTCACTTGCTGCTCCCCTCCCTCCTCCCCCCACCCACACACATCCACCCACCCACTCACCCACACCAACTCTGCGTTGGTCGCAGATCGTGGCCAGCAGCGTGGGCGCCACCATCACCAGCATCGGCAAGGCCAGCGTCCGCCCGTTTCTGTACGAGCTCATGATGGCCGTCGTGCAGGTGCCCCCCCCCTTTACCCCCCTCGCCCGCCCTGACACGCCGTCTTCCTCCATTCAAGCAGCCCCTCCGGGTGCGGATAAACCGATCACTCATTTAGTCACTACACCAGCACCACGGGCACATGCTCAGTGGTGTGACCACATGCAACCAGAGCGCAATGATATCATACAACATCATAGAATAGATAAAGCAGGACCTCAGGGACATATCTCTGGGGGGCTTCTAGTTTCATCACCGTCAGCAATCATGCCCCCCCCCCCCCCCCCCCTCAGGCACGCGCCCCCTGGCCTGTGCGCGTGATTGGGCCGCCTCGTTGCCGCGGGCCCCCACCCAGGCTGATCGTTGCCGCATGCCGCTGGTTCGGGGGGCGCAGGGCAAGCTGAGGCCCGCCAAGTTCACGGTCGCCATCCGGGCATCGGGCCACGCGGAGGACAGCACTTCCCACTGGTTGGCGGACGCCTTCTGGTGAGCCGTCCGTCGCACCTTGACGGGGTGACATATGCCCTGAGTGATGCGCATGCCGGCGGGAGGTTGAGGGCACTGAGGGCGCGTACGTGGCGCAGGCTGGTGTGGCTAGAGCTGGAGCACAACAAGGAGGGGCGGGATCAGCTGGTGGGGCTAGTGAAGGCGGCGCTGGCGGACGCGCTGGTGAGCCAGCGGCTGCTGATGGAGACGGGGGAGGTGGACTTCCTGGAGGCGGCGGGCATGGTGCACAAGGCGGACGTGTGGCGCAACAAGGAGATCCGCCTCAACACGCGGCAGGTGTACAGCCAGGAGAAGTACAACCTGCTGCGGGAGGAGAGCGAGGGCTACGCCAAGATGGTCACTGCGCTGCATGGCCAGGGGAAGGGCGCGCTGCGCGAGGAGATGGTGCCGGCGCTGGTGCGAGCGCCCCCCCCCCCCCCCCCCCCCTCCCCCCCCCCCCCTCCCCCCCTCCCTTGAAACATGCAGCATCCTGCTCCAACCCCCATACTCCAATTCGCTGTCTACCACTTGAGGCCATAGTGCCCTGGGGCCGCAACACCCCCCGTCAATTCAAACCACAAGCTGGAGTACTCGTATCACATCTGTGGCCCGGAAATCGGCTCCAGGTTCAAGTGGCACTGCAACTACTTTGGTTTCGACATATTCACCACAGTCATTCGCAACATACATGTATGTTTGTTGTGGAGTTGCCGTAAAGCCCCCAAAACACGGCGCTCATGCACCTTCCGCACATCATGCTTTCGATATTCGAGGTATTGATGCTGTACTGCAGCTCCGCCGAGTGCCACTCATTATGGTGCCCCCCCCCCCCCCCCCCCCCTCCCCCCTCCCGTCTCGGAGATGTGAATCTCTTTGCCCGCTCATCAGGCCACAGACCCTGATGCATCTGCTCCCACCCCGCCGTGCATCTGATTCCCGAACATGCCCGTCGCCCCCCCCCCCCCCCCGCCATCCCCCTTCCAACACACTGGCACCCCAGGTGAAGTACCTGCAGTCCCTGATTGGCTACTTCCAACTGGACCCCAACCGCGTGCTGGACGCCGTCATGGAGGGCTTTGAGACGCAGCCGGACAACGCCGCGTACCTGCAGCTGCTGCCCCACTTTGCATTCAAGAACACCGTGTGGCTGCTGGGCTTCAAGCTGGAGACGCACCACGGGAGCGAGGCCGGCAAGACGCCGCCCGCGCTGATGCACATCACCGCGGCGCTCCTGCAGGCAACCCCCCCCCCCCCCCCCTCTCTTCCCCGCCCCCCGGCCCCGCCCTTGCCACGCCGTCAGCCCCCCCTTCTGTGGATGGACCGATTACTCATTTGGTTGCACCACCAACATCACGTGCCCATGCTCGGTACCATGACTGCATGCGGCCATAGCGTAATAGCATTACAAAGCACCAGAATAGCAATACATGCACTTCGTTCGCCAAAGCTTTGGGGCACCCACGAGTTTGAGCAGAAAGCATTGAAACGGGCCCCAGCGTATTCCCCCCCCTCCCCCCCCCCCCCCCCCCCCCCCCCCCCCATGTTTGTGAGCGCTTCTTTCATTTGTGACTCCGTCAACAAGCGTTCAGACTATATTTAACCACATTTAGCGATTCAGCTAGAACCGGCGTTTGGCCGCACGGGCAAGAGTTAGCAGCATCTTCTTAGTACTCACTGAATTGGTTCTGTGTTGATGAGTATATCAAAGTGTCTAAGGGCAAGTCCCTAGGGTTCCGTACGCGGGAAAGCGGGAAACCAGGAATCGCCTACTGTCCGCGATTAATGCTGGACAGGACGTGTGGAACACTGTGCACCTGCATCATGCAATAGGTTACACACACACATATATATAAATATATAAAATATTGTTATATGATTATATAATACTCATGTGTGTGTGTGTGTGTGTGTGTGTGTGTGTGTGTGTGTGTGTGTGTGTGTGTCAAATGTCATAGGCAATGCTATATCATGGGTGTTGCGTCGTGAAATGAAAGGAGCCAGAGAATGGCATAACAAGTTTTTCACTGAGCGAATTCGATTGGCATCCCGGCACCATGCAGGCGGGGCATGTCCACATGGACGAGCTGTACCGCTACCTGAGCCCCCCGGACGAGGAGCTCTCGCTGTGCGCCAAGCGTGCGGGCGAGCTCGTGGCGGCGGAGGGGCGCCACAAGGGCCGCTGGACCAAGGCCCCCACCGTGCCCATCACCGTGGCGGCGCGGCCCGCGGCGCCGGCGCCGGTGCCCTCCGTGTCGGCGGGGCTGGAGCTGGACATGAGCCAGCTGGTGGACCAGCTGGCGGGGGCGATGCCGGAGAACAGCCAGAAGCTGATGCTGGTGCAGGTGCGCGGTGCGCGGGCCGCGGAAGGGAGGGGGGGCTCGAGCTACTGGAAGTCGCCGGCAACGCCGCAAGTAAAGTCAAGAGGGAGCGCACAGCCCGGGGAAGCGTGCGCGAGGTGAACGTGTGCGGTCCATCCGCACTCCGTGGTGGCGCTTGACTGCGGGCTGGCGGGTGCCTATCCCGCGCCCTGCAGGGCATGCTGAAGACCAAGGACTGGGAGGGCGTGCAGCAGCTGGTGGCCCGCCTGGAGGCGCTCGGCATCCAGCCCGCCGCGGAGCTCAGCGTGGCGGCATCCCTCTGCACCGCGGTTGGGGAGCTCCTGGCGCCGGAGTACGCCAAGCTGCCGGACTCGGCGCCGCTGCTGGCGCGCGGCAAGCCGGGCTGGAGGAACACGTGGCCCGCGGGCACGCCGCCGCCGGCCTTCCCTCCTGAGGCCGCGGCGCTGCTCCCCCTGCTCGGCCCCTACCTGCACACCCACGTCCCGCTGCTCATGCGCGTTGTGCGACTCCTCAAGGCGCGCTGCCAGGCCGTGCGCGGCGACGAGGCAGCACTGGAGGAGACGCTGTGCATGGTGCCCCCCCCCCCCCCCCCCCCCTTCCCCCTTTCCTCCCTTTTCCTCCCTTTTCCTTAAAAACGGTGTCTGGGCACCAGACTTTGTTGCCGGCAAAGGATAGTGACTGCCCTCTTCCCCTTTGCACCTGTCTGTTTCTTTTAACCAACGACGGAGGTGAGTGGTTGCTGTTGCCGCTGCGAGGGGTATAGCCCCATGACTAGGCAAAGCAGTGCCGCGTAGGCATCAACACTCGGTGCCGGCTTTCCTCGGCGACATGTGCTTGGCTGCAAGAAGGGGCTGACGGGCTGACATGTTACGCCCGATTGGTTGCCCTCTGACCGTAGGTGGAGGAGCTGATGAGCTCCTGCCTGCTGCCCAGCCTGCAGTTCATCCCTGCCAACCCCGCGGTGGCCTCCGAGCTGTGGGGCCTCCTCGCCGCGCTGCCCTACGTGCGCCGCTACCGCGTGTACAGCTCCCTCGCCGCTGCGGAGCGCGGCGACCCGCTGCTGGGCGCCGTGGGCGCGCACGTGCGCATGCAGGCCGCGCCGCTCATCGCTAAGCTGTGCCCGCCCAGCCCGCCCGCCAAGCGCCACTCCCGTGAGGAGGCCAAGGAGCTCAAGAAGGTCATGAAGGCGCTGGGCAAGGTGCGCGGCACGGCCCGCGCGGCAGAGGGCTCGTGGCTGGTGTATTGGACGGCTCGCCGCCCAGCGTGCATTCGGTTTGCTCAGCTGGGCTGGTCCAGGTGTCTGTCCCATCTTTCTCATGGCAGTTTGTGGTCGATTAGGGCAAGTGGTAACCACCTTCCGTTGATGTGCCCCCGTTCACGATTCAGAACCCACCGTTGTGTCATTTTCTCATGTCTGCATCAAACCAATACATGCCCAGCTCCTACAAGGGATGGAAAGGGGAGGGGGGGGGGGGGGGGGGGACTTGCTGGCCGCGGCATCATATTGTCGTCTCTCAAAGCGACGATTATATTATCGGACATCAGTGCAACTGGTAACACTTGTCTGTACCACTGCTGCTGGCCAAATGGAGCATAGAGCACTCGGGTGAGCGCTGTCACTAGGCGGAGGCTGGTCACCCTAGACTCGGGATTGGGGAGCGGCTTGTGCATGCCCCGGCTGACAAGTCGCGCCTCCCGCCCTTTGCCCTGTGCGCCGTGCCCTGGCAGGCTTCCCTCGCCACGCCGCTGCCGCTGCTGGAGGAGCTGCTGGTGGCGGCTGAGGAGGGCCTGGCGGGCGGCGAGAAGGAGCGCGAGGGTGGCGGCGCCGCGGTCGAGAACCTGCTGGGGGTGGTCCGCTTCTTGGGCCCGCTCGGCACGGACATGCTGTCCTGGATGCTGCTGCAGCGGCTGAGCGCGCCGGGGCGCAGCGACGCGGGGCCCTGCGGGCGGCCCGCCGGCTGGGCGGTCAGCCTGGCCACGCTGGCGGGGCAGCTGTGCAAGAAACACCCAGCGGTGGAGACGCGCCCGCTGCTGCAGCAGCTCTTCTTCCTCCTGCAGCAGACCGCCAGCGCGGCGGCGGGCGGCAGCGTTGGCCACGAGCTCCTGCTGCTGCAGCACCTGCTGGAGGCGCTCGCCGGCGTCGCGCCGCGCGATGCCTTCAGCTGCGCGGAGGCCGAGCTGCAGGGCGGCAGCGGCGACCTGCTGCGCAGCGAGGTTGCGGCCATGAAGGTTGCCCTCCCCCCCCCCCCTCCCCCCATCCCTTTCTTTGGCGACCATCAAGTGCCTCCCCTGTAGCATTGAATTGGGTTGCTGGGTCCCAACAGTAATCCATTGTTTTTCAGCATCTTGTGGGACTTTCCGTGATGCTACTGCGGTGTTCAATGACACATTTCGGGAGGAATGTAGTTTCTGGTCCTGCGTTACACGGCGAAGGGCAATGATATATCGCGAGCTACGGGGCTCCTCCCCTGAGCAACGCTCCTTTCTGGGACACATTGCTGTCTTTGTCTCTCTTGCACTTGGGGTATGACTTTCTTCCTGGTGCAACCAAGCTGCTCCCCGGCCAACCGGCTGACACCCTCCTCGCCCCGACCCTTTGCTCCTCCCGTCACCCAGGCCCGCATCACCCCGCGCGTGGCGCGCGCCCTGCAGCGCAGCACCAAGCGCCTGCTGGACGCGCTGTCCAGCGGCGGCGCGCTACAGGAGGGCCCCCTGTGCGGGCCGCTGCTGCTCGCACTGGCCGCCAGCTCCACCGCGCTGCAGTGGCGCCCGGAGCCGCTGGCCGACCGCAAGAGCGCGCCGCCCGACGCTGCGGTCTCCTCGGCGCGCCGCGACGTGCTCGTGGGCGCGGTAGACCGCTGCAACTCGGCGCTGCTGCAGTACTCTGCGTTCCTGCAGGACAAGCTGGGCGCGGAAGCGTACCTGGAGCTGCTGCCACCGCTGCCGGAGATGTGGGCCCAGAACAAGCTCAACCCCGAGATTCTGTTCCACCTGTGGCGCCCCGGCCTCTCCGGGCTGGCCATTACCGGTGCGCCCGCCCCGCTGGATGGTGCCAGAGGTTTCGAGACTGCCACATGCCATCCTGCCGCTCTCCTTTTCCCCGGGCACCGAGGCATTATCAGGCCGCGCAAACACCGCCCCTCAGCCTTTTCCTATCCTGCTGGCGGATGCCCCCCCCCCCCACCACCGAGATGTACGGACTTACTGTAGACCTCTGCGCTCCGAGCGAGCGTGTCTGACGGCGGGATGCTTGTGGGCGGCAGACGGCGAGGATTCCGATGATGAGAAGGCAGGGTCGAGCGCCCCGGGGCACCTCCGCACCGCGATCCCGGCCGCGGAGATGTACGCCGCCGTGGAGCGCATGCTGCCGGCGGACACGTGGCAGGCGATCACGCCGCCCTTCTACACCACCTTTTGGGTCATGCAGCTGGGCGACATCTTCAGCGCGGACAAGTGCTACAAGGACGACATGGCGACGCTGACTGAGGCGGCGGCGGTGCTGGAGAAGCAGGGCGGCAGCCACAGCGAGCGCGCCGACAACAAGCAGGAGGCGGAGCGCCTCATGGTGCGCGCGTGCGGCGGAAGCAAAGCCATGCCGCCCTGGCACCCACCAGCCGGTGCAGTTCCAAACGCGGCTCGCGTTGATGCGTGCGACCGACACGCCTTACAACCAACCCGTTTTCGCTCTCAACAGAAATCGGCTGCCGACGCGGTAATAAGAACCCTGCATATTAAATCCTGTCTTGCCTGCAAAAGGTCAAATTTAGATAAACTCTAGCGGGCCGATAGCCAATGTTGTTATCGGTAGCATGCAAGCCCGATTTGAGGCTTACAGAAAGGGTTCTCATGGGCGCGCCGGCATCCTGAGATGTCTCATCCAGTGCTATAACTTTGTGACAGGAATGTCCAATAGTGAGTTGCGAGGGCGTGGCAGGCACTCACCCGTACAAAGGAACTGCTGTCGTTTATTGCCGCAGTTGCGCGTGACAGCTGCCGGCAAGTTTTGCTTTCCGGAACTCTGTCACGCCGCAGCAACCGCCTTGTGCGTTGCATACTTACCTGCGGCCTTTCCTACCCAGCAGTGACAACCGGCTCGACGTGCCTCCACACGTGTCGGAATGCATGTCCATGTCTTTGCGTGGGGTTGGACTGAGCGCCGTGCCGCCGTATGTCCACAGGAGGTGGTCAAGAAGCTTCCGGCGGAGCTGGAGGCGCAGCGGCTGCACGTGCGCAAGTGCAGCCGCAACCTGCAGCTCGTTAAGGACAGCTGGTTCAGCGGCGTCAAGGAGCGGAGGAAGTCGAGCCTGCAGTTCCTGCAGTCCTGCGCGCTGCCGCGCGCACTGTTCAGCCCTCAGGATGCCCTCTACTGCGCCAGGTCCCCCCCCCCCCCCCCAACACACACCCCCGCTTCCTCTCCCACGCCGCCCTCTTTCGAGTAAGCCCACCCTCCTGAGGGCTAAGTACCGAGAGGCTCTTGCACCTTCTGTGTTTTAGAAGTGGTATGGCATCCGATCGAATGCACATAGACCCCACCATTGCATGACATGACACTCTGGATGCCCATCCGATTGCAGACCCCATGTTTTGGTTCCCACCTATCTCGTTCAGGCTTTATTCAGCCTGTTTGGCCCCGGATGTCGGCTTGCCTCGTCGGGCGCCCGTCCCTGCTAGGCCATGGATCAGGCACTCGCACGTCTCTGCCATCTGTCATCTTCAGCGAGAGCCGCGAGCCACGGCAGGACGCGGCTCGCGCCGCTCCTCTCCGCTACGCTACGGCTAACAGCGCCATCGCCCCGCAGGTTCATCGAGAAGCTGAACCGCATGAAGACGCCCTGCTTCAGCATGATCCTGTGCTACGACCACTGCGCCAAGCACGTCGCGGCGCTGCTGCCGGTCTGCACCGCCGCCGAGGCGACCAATGTCGGCATCTTCATCGCCGAGATCCTGTCTCAGCTGGAGGCGTGGCGGGTATCCCCCCCCCCCCCTCCCCCGCCCCCCCCCCCACTTTCGCGCTGTTCCACACCCTGACGGAGTGCAGACACGCCCATGAGGACCCTTCTTTTTCTTCTTCAGATTTTTATTATTACTATTACTATTATATGCCTCATGTTCGGCTTCCCATACAACCCATCACAACAACATGCGTGATAGGTCCACAGCTATAGCTTCGTCTATACCTGACCTAAACTTGACGGGCAGGCTCTTTTTTTGACAGTGTTCTCACTACCACGCCGGCACCCCTGAGTCATGTCATCACGTTTCGTATCTGTGTTTTGTTGTGTTAATGTTGCTTTATCATTACCGATAATAATGATGTTAATGTTGCTTTATCATTACCGATAATAATGATGTAAACAGCATTTCGTTCATTCATCCATTCGATTACGAATCCGTCAGTTTATTCACCGCAATGGTCACCCCGTTCGATAACCCCGCCTCGACCCCCCTCTTCTTCCACACCCCTACAGGGTGCCGACACACCCATAAGAGCCCTTATCCTTATTATTAGTATTAGTATTATTATTAGTATTATTATTATTATTAGTATTATTATTAGTATTAGTATTAGTATTAGTATTAGTATTAGTATTAGTATTAGTATTAGTATAAGTATTAGGACTAGTATTAGTATTATTATCATTATCATGCCGCATGTTATACTTTCCATGCAACCAATCACAACAACATACTTGATTGGTCCGTAGCTATAGCTTCGTCTTTATCTGACCTAAACTGGGAAAGGCAGGCTATGTTTGGCAGTGTTCTCATCACCGCTTCGGCACCCCTGAGTCATGTCAGATTTTGTATTTGTGCTGCGTTGTTGCTTAGTCATTACTCATAAAAATGATGTAACCTCCATTTCATTCGTTCACCTATTTGATTACAAACCCCCGATGTTTATTCACCCGATGTTTATTCACCGCAATGGTCGGCCCCAGTCGCTAACCCCGCTCCCCCCCCCCCCCCCCCCAACCGGCACACAGGCCAACGAGAGCCTGTACAAGGGCGAGTGCGGCTCCGCGCCCGGCTTCTCGCTCAGCCTGTCCTCCAAGGGTGACCAGCTGTCGTGGGACAAGTTCAAGAAGATGTGCCTCAAATGGCAGAACCTGCTGCTGAAGCAGGTCAAGGTGCGGCCGCCACGGCTCCCCCGCCCGCCAAGCCCAAATAGCCCCTGATTAATTAAGGGTGACAAACCTCCGTCTGATGGGGTAGCGCTCATCAAAGTACTTTCTGCTGTACTGGCGGGCAGCGCGCTGAAGGATCGGTCTCCTTGGCTCATTTCTCGACACACGGTGCCGTTTTGACCGTTTATATCAATGTCCAACAGTGTCCGATTTGGGCCAGGTTTATCCGATTTCATTCTCAACCAACCCTCTCCCCCCCCCCCCCCCCCCCACACGACGGAGGCGGAATAAGGCTCTTTCCTTCCCTGCCGTATAAGTCTGTATACATACATATGTACATGCATTCACATATGTATTTTTGCACCTGTGTATATGTACGCACATCTATGTATATATGTGTGCGTGTGTGTGTGCGCACACACGTACATAGATGCGGCACCGAAACTATGATATTGCTGGGGACATGTGAAGGACTGGCCTCGTCGCCGCGATCCGGGGTTGTGTAGCTGATGCTTTGTGCGATGTCGGCCGCGACGCTGCAACTTCGCCCCAGAGCCGCGCCCGACATGAACGACCCGCTAATCCGGCAGCCCCTAATCCGCATCAAAATGCATGATGACACCTATACCTGCTGGGGGCAATGTGTGTCATGCGGCGCCATCATTGGGCCTCAGCAGGGCGCCCGCCTGTGAGGTCCCACAATGCGCTCCAGCCACCCCTTGCCTCCGCTCGTTTGCAAAGCTGGCGGCCCCCTCCAGCCCTCCGCTACCCGGCGTTGTCACCCTGCGAGTGCCTGACCTGAGTATGCCTGCGCTGGTGTGCGGCAGGCGATGGTCAACTCGGGCGACCCCTACAAGATCCGGAACGCGCTGGCGTTTCTGGGCAAGACCAATCCCGGTGCGCCCGCGGAGGCCCGGCCTGCCCGCGCCCGCCCTGCGCCGCATGCCATTACCCGTGCCCTCCACCCGTAGCGACGTGAAACACCACTAGCACTGCCATTATTCCACATGTGACGCAATCATTACAAGCCATATACATATGCATTGTCAGTATATATACTATATGTATATAATACGTATACATACATATGTATACATTGTACATCTATGCACAAATATGTAGTATGTATATATGTGCATATATATACACATACTACATATATTTGCGTGGATATATAATATATACGTACACCGCCGTATATACAATTCACCGGCACCGCCGGTGTGTATCACTGCAGCCCCGGGGGCAGATATGTACATATGGGTGACGCCGAGGTAATAAGAACACTGCGAACCAGTACTTAACATGCCCGCCAGAAGTCCAATCTAGATGAATCTGGGGCGAGCCTATAGCGAATGTTCTTATTGGTTGCATTCAAGCCGAACCTGAGGTTTTATGGGTGAGGGTCATGACAAGGGTCTCTATGGTTGAGGGGGCACCCATGTGATACCTGAACATATATACATACAGATAGATATATACACAGATATATAGAGATAAATATATTTAAATATATGTATATGTGTATGTCTAGGTATATGTATCAGCTCGTGCGGGTGCCTTGTTATATGTGTGTTGATCGAGGGCGTGTTGCAGTTAATATTGATATCCGTCATCGAGAGCCGACTGATGGGCAACAGCTCGCGATTCACATGTTACATACATTTCCCATCAGCCACTGCGTCATGGGTCTCATCATGTGTGTTGTAGTGCCTACGCCCCCTGTCTTCTCGCGCCTATTCTGGACTCCATGGCTAATGCCGCGCTTGAGGTATTTTGTGTGTCCAACAACGCGCTGCCGGTCCGGCTCGCGGCTGACTGCCCCCCTACCCCCCTTGCGTACGGCGCATCAGGTGCCGTTCCCCACTATCCGAAAGAACGCGCAGGTGATGAGGAATGCGCTCAAGATGGAGGTGCCCAAGATGCAGGACGCCGTCCTCAAGGTGAACTTAAGCCCTGACATGGATAGACCCTAAACACCCTACAGCCCGGGGCCGGACCCGCAACGTCTCGTCGCCGGCCAGCGCGGCGACCTCCCCCCCCCCCCCCCCCCCCCCCTGCCCCCCCCCGGCATATATGCACAGGCATGCCTGGGTGCCCTCCCCAGATCGCGCCGCGTTCAAAGCTCTCTGTCTCGGATTAATCATGCGCTACTCGGCAGCGCCGCACTACGTGGCCTGGCTGGCCCCGGCCCCCGCACCCCAGGCTCCCGTGCGCCTAGTAAGCCTAAACCCTAAAGTCGAGGAGACAAGCGTGTCTGCCAGTTACTCCCCTTAGCGGGAAAACCTCCCCCGATGCCCTCGCTGCCATGTTCCGCACAAGGGCGAGAACATTTGCTGTGTTTTGTTATGAGAAGCGAAACAGACGCATACGTCGACGGATGCCGTTGGTTTTGTTTGTGTTTGCCGACGCGCCGACAAGAGCCACTGCGAATGAGAGCCCCGCCCCGCCCCGTCGGGCGGAGGCCAATCACAGACAAACATGCCACGGGACTACAACGAGTTCTCTTATTATAGCGGGCTTGCAACCCCAATCTGAGGAATATATTATAAGGGCTATTGTGGGAGGTGCGTGGGCGCCCCTGCCTTCCCAATGTGTGTCATGGGTGCACTGGCGACACCGGCGCAAACATGTGCTTGGAGTTGGGCGAGTGGGATGCCCCCCCCCCCCCCCCCCCCCCCCCCCCCACCCCCGAGAGGATGTCTGATGTCTTGATCTCCTCCCTTGTTTGCCAGCGCCTCAGACAATGCGCAGTGTCCCTCGCCTCTGACCTGCCCGCTGCTCTGCCCCCTCCCTCCAGGCCGGGCTGAGCAAGGCGCTGGCGGACATGGAGGCGGTGGACGACAGCAAGCTGGTTGCGGACATCGAGGCCTACCTGGGCGTGGCCACAAAGCCGCCGGTGAGCAACCCGCCGGCGCCGACGTCCCAGCCAGCGGGCGGGAGGCCCCGGCGCGGCGGAGGCGGCGGCAGCCAGGAGCCCTCGCCCGCGCGGGAGGGCCACGGCCACCAGGGCCACGGCGGGGGCCGCGGCGGCCGGGAGCATGAGCACCACCGGGGCGGAGGCCTCGGCGGGGGCCACCGCTCGCGCACGCCCCCGCCGCACCCGCCCACCCCGGAGCGCGTCCGGCTGCAGGAGGGGCTGCCTCCCCGCCACGGCCGCGACAGCGGCTCCCCCGCCCTCGGCGCCCGCCGCTCCCCCGCTGTCTCGCCGGCCGAGCTGCCTCCGCCGCCCGGGCTGCCCGGGCCGCCAGCCCCGCCGGGGCCGCCCCGCGCGCCGGGGCCCCCGGCCCACCGGCCGTCGTCGCTGCAGCCGGAGGACAAGCGCCGGCGGGGGGAGGAGGGCGGAGGCGGCCACCACCACGGCCGGGAGGGCGAGAGGGGCGCCAAGCGCGAGCGGGAGCGGGAGCGCCCCGCCAACGAGGAGCCGCAGCCCGGCCCCAAGGTGCGCCGCAGCCGGCCGGGCGGGAGAGTGGCGTCAGCCGACTCCGGGGACAAGTGCATGCGTTAGGCCAATGACATGCACCGCAGTAGCCAAAAAATGGTTTCGGAGCATGAGCGCAGCTGGCACTACTGGGGTGTATGATGGGCTGACCCCGTGGGTACAAGAATGACTATACAGATCAAGTGGTTTCGGACCCTAGGGGCAGGGCAGCGCCGTATTGTGATGATGTACCTTCTCGTTGCTCTAACCCACAGAACACGACAGTGCACGGCAATAGCGCAGGTGCGCGTTACAACCGGCACTTCCTGTGTTGAGGCAGCGCGGGACGTACATGCCCCGCCCATCCGCCCGCCAAGCATGAGCCCGGGGGGTTGGTTTTCAGCGTAGAGTTGCGCCCCACTAGTCCTGGCATCGCTGGCCATGGTGGCTCTGACGCTCGAGTGGCGCATGCGGCCACTGCAGGACCGCGCCGACGAGGGCACCGACCCGGGCAAGAGGCGCCGGATGGACCAGGACCCAGGCGGGCGTGGTTGGCCCGGGGAGGGTGGCGGTGGCGGGCGCGGCGATGGACGCCGCAGCCGGGCGCGGCGCTGAGCCTTGCTCGCCCTCCCCCCCTGCCGTCCTCGGCTGCGAGAACAGCGAGGACCCAGGTCTACGAGGTGCCCATGTCTAAGGGCGCAGTAGGGGCGTCCACTCTTCAACGGCCTTGACTCAGATGACCTGCCTTGTCAATGATGCAGCTAGCACCAGCCAAGTTGAAGCGTAGTTTCCCCCGCTCCGTCATCGTTGTGCGAGATAGCCGCCAATTCTCTGAAGGTGTTGTGGATTCCAGTACGCAGTGCTGGCTGGCCTGTGGATCCCATGACATTCTGCTGCAGAACCTGTCACCGCACAATTGTAAGGAAGCCTTGCCATGGTATTCTCTTCACATGGTGTGTGTCACCCACATGCACCTTGCTGCCTTCTGCTGGGGCGGCGTACAGTTGCTGTGGTCTAACGTTGGGACCATACATCTACAGCCGCTGCGGCCCTGCCCACACTTGCGCACTACCGTACTCGTCACTCCCCGTAGACACGGTACCTGTTGCCGCAGCATGCGAAGGGAAATAGAGGAAAGCGCCACGCAATTGTCATTGGTGCACGGGGCTAAATGTTGTGCTGCAGTTATGATGCTATATAGCGACCTGCACCTTGGGTCATGGAATCCCCCCCCCCCCCCCCCCCCCCCCCCCTCTCTCGCTCTCTAACTCGCTCTCTCGCTCTCCCTCTTTCCCCCTTGCTCGCTCGCTCGATCTCTCTCTCCCCTTCGCTCGCTCGCTCTCTCTCTCTCTCTCTCAAGCAGTAATGCAGCAATATGCAAATCGATACCGTTGATGCAATGCACGGGTAGAATGGCCTCCCTGTTGGGCCATGGGCCATGCCAACAATGCAGACGTTGTGCGGTGCTCGTGTAGTGCACACACAGGATATATACATGAAATACTACAACAGCAAAACTGTTTTTCAAGGTGATGAGCGTCGTCCCCAATGCCAGATGACAGGGAAATATTCACGCTGTGCCCTACTGGAAGTGCACGTATCCAGCGAAGCGTCGATTTTTCGGCGGTGAGCTTTCTTGCAGTACGGGTACCCGTATAGTGCAGCGGATCGGGCCTATAGGTGCATGACTAAAGCGCTTATCTACTGGCATGTACTACTAAGTACTATAATCCACCCACCCGCCCGCCCGCCCGCCCACGGTCCTTAATTACACAGCCGTCCGATTACGATCTCACGGTTGGGAGGCTATGAGTAATGGTAATCGCTACTTGCTGCTGGTAATGGGGAAAAAAAACTCTGGTACTTCAAAGCGCGGGCAATGCAAACGCTCGCTGCTGGTATTTCAAAGCGCTGGAAATGCAATTGATGGAAATGTAGGCCAGTGATATAGAACCCGCTCTTTTAAAATTTTCTGAAAAATCGGCGCATCGCTGATTCAACTGTCAAGCTACTTCATAGTTATTAAGAGAATGCGATTTTATCCTTTCCATGGATGCATGCTTACATTCCCCGCACAATTGGCGGAGCACATGCTCCTAGCCAATAGCTCCGAAACCAATTTTGGGGTCTATGCGCTTTGCGCCAACTGTTACAGTGCAGGTTGTGGAGCATGTCGCCAGCGATGCGTTGATTGAAATAAACGGGGCAAAAAGACAGCCGAAACGGCGGCGACTATTCTAAGCAGTCGCCACGACATGGACTCGAGCCTCATGAAGTCAAGTCAATCCCAATCAAGGCCTTATTTTCAATGTTGCACTTATAAGCACATCTGAACTGGGTCATTACATGGCCCTGTCACGAGCTTCCGTCGTCCACCACCATATCTGAGGAGGATGTTTTGGACGTAGTAAAATTCAACCTATAGGGCAGAGAGAGGTTAGTTTGCTTTGCGCTATTTTGCATTTTTTCCACTGCTCAAAGACAATCTTGCGTTATGGCCTTGCAGCGGCGATGGCCCATCCGTGCTCACATGCTGTATATGCTTAGTAGAGCATCAGAAACACCACTAAAGAAGTACGTAGTCCAATTCCTGTGTACAATGGCGGCGGATGAGCACATGCTCGTATTGAAATTAAAATCGGTTACGTCTTAGCCTGCTGCTCTCCACCGCTACTCAATTGAAATTGAAATTGATTACAACTGCTAGTCTGCTGCATCCACTGCCCCAGACTGAGTTGTTCTTAGAACCTGCGATCTCTTACCATGGTAGGAAACACTAGGTGTAATGACAGCTCAAGCAAACGGGCTTTCTCCAGTGTGCCCAAGCACCTCCTCCTTCAAGCGGGCTGAAGCTAGGACAACAGCGGCCCCATGTTGTCCTTACCTAAGTCAGGCCTATCCCATTCAGAGCTCAGCAGGCAAGCTTAGGCAGCCGAAGCGTACCGCCTGCAGCTACCAAGGTGAGATGGGGGAAGGGGGCTGACCGGAATAGCTATGCGGTGCTCAGTATTTATCCACCGCTGAGCCGGCTAGTATGATTGGTGGGGGCTGCGATGCCCTCCCACATGTAATTGGTAGATGTTGGATGTTGTGGTTGTGGGAATCAGCGGTGTGCGTTCTGTGTGTGTGGTGAGTTTCTAGGTGTATGTTGGTGTATGAGCTGCACCTGGCACATGGTTAATGGTGGGCGGTGGTCTTAAGTCAGCTGGCTTGGTTGTTGCTGCGGTGGCTCTCTCAACAGCTTACTGGTGTGAGCTGCTGGACGGGTGGGCTGCATCATCGTTTGTTTCCCACTCGCTGTCTGAGCCGCGGGTGCCAGAGAGGCGTGGCTTGCTCATGTTGCGGTTGCGGGCGGCGCCGTCCGAGCGGCTACGGCCCTTGGGCTGCTTCTTCTCATGTTTGGCTGTTGTGGCTGCATTTCCCTTGCCTGCTGGGGTGGGCTGGCTGGGGTGACGTTCCAGATGGATGGAGAGGCGCTGTGGGTTGTGCAGCTGGTGTGACTCCGTTGTGAGGCACCGGTACTCAGACTGAGTTGTTCTTTGGGCCTGCCATCTCGTATGTTGATCTGCAAACATCTAGTAGGAAACACATAGTGCAATTGCAGCTCAAGCTTCCGGCCGGCCTCACCTTTCGTTTCCAAGCCCCACCTCCCTCCATCACGTGACCAATAGCTGTGTTGTTTTGCGGACAACCACGGGCAGTCGCAAGTACGAGTGACCACCGTTGATTGCCAGTACATGGATTACTTATGCAGTAATCGCTCCACCCCCGAAGGACTTTCCTGTACACCAGTCCTGCACCGGTGCCGCGCAGTTTACGGTCGCCGTGCTGCGTCTTGGCTCCACCTGCCGCCATTGAGACAGTCTCAACCGTTTGGCGACACAAAACACAGGTGGTGGTGTGAAGTGGTGGTGCAGAGACAAGAGACTGCGATGTTTTTCAATATAACACGAAAAATGTTACAACAATGTCACCGCCCCATGCTACAACTATTATTGCTATCGTCGGTACTGGTCATCGCCAAGCCAGGCCGACCTCTAGCCGCACGCCCACTACTGCCAAGGGCGTCACAATGGAGAGTCAGACATAATGCAAAATGCCAGCCTTGTCATTGTATAGCAATGCTGCATATTATATGTCAGGCACTGTCAATAATGAATATATCTAACAAGACAGGCGCATGCATAATACAAGAAGATATGTGTTACATCATCAGGCCGCGACACGAGTACTCGTGCGCGTGACATGCGCCCACTTAAGCGGCATCGCCCGTTGCACCCGTAATATGGCAGAATGATACATCATCGTCCCCCGCGCGGTACCGGTACTCGTACTGTATTATGCCAGAGATTAGCGCATTACAGATTACTACGCAAAAGGATAACTGTCACATGTGTAACTATATATATAACTGTCACAGTGCATCTCTCCCTCCTTGAAAAAAATAAGCAGTTAAAACTTGCAATTGGATTTCTATAGCCGGATATCTAGCCGCATGGTGTAGAAATTTATCTAACTCAGCAAATTGCAGCCACATGTATGGGCGTATCCATAAAATTCTGCAAAGCGACAGTCCGTTTCACATCAAACAATTAAATATGCCAAACATGGGCAATTTTGATGTGCAAAGTGCACAAAAATGCAATTGAGATCCTTTGATGCGACATGGCATCTAGCCAGTTTTGAGTGTTGATATCTTCTCAGCTTCAAATTCCTGGCTGCCAGGGTCATCCTCAGGACCCGCGACAATTGGCAGTACTGGTCGAATAGCTGCAGCTGGACAATGAGGCCGCAAAGAATTCACATGACAACCGGATGCAGCTTCATTCATCCCGGAGTTAACTCTATCCAACAACTGCAATTGCCAATTTTCTCAATAAATGGAAAAGGGCCCAGCTGCCTATCCATAAATTTCTGGGTAGAATAGCCTCTTGCCGATTTTTAACAAGCCAGTTGCAATGCACTCACTTTATATCTTTAGCATCGAAAACGGGATGGAACATCCATCTGTAAAATGGCTATGTTGCCTTTTCGTAGGACGAACAGCCAACTCATCCTTATATATTGATGCCAAAATCCATTTGATCCAGTCATGGATATCGTTTATATCATGAATTTTCTGTTGAGCACTCTTACGGCACAAGTATTGTCGACCTCATGGCAAACAACAAATACGGGGGCTTTTCAGGATTAAATCCGTAATTAATCCAAAACGGTGTATGCTCAATACCAAGAGCCCGATTAGGATTATACGAAAATTCCATCAGCGGTAATTGGTCAAGCCTTGTTTGTGGCATCAGACCAACATAAGCGCTCGAGCCAGTTCGTTACAGACAACAACTTTTATTCGTTCAATCAAACCATATACGTCAGATTGTTGTCCACTAGACATATTTACTTTATTTAGTGCCAAGACGCCGCGCGCCACAAAGTCTGCCCAAAAGATGACATAACCAATCGCAGATCTCGATCTGGAATCAGAACTTGTGGTAAACCATGTAGCATGCCCATGTATACTTTTTTCAAGACTATTCTAGCTACGTATTCCCCACTACTCACATTTTCAATCGTTGGAATAATATGTGCTTCAGCACAGGTAGTAAGATGGCATACTACAACCAACGTTGCATCAAAACCAATACTTAGAGGTATATCGGTATTGGCGATGAAATCCAAACCAACCCAAATTCCATGGACATGGCGGCACTAACAGCGGCTGCTGCCGGTTGCGGACGAGAACGTACCCGTCTACAAGTTGGACATTTCTCGCCATAGGTTTCAACTCTGAACCGCCCGGTGCCCAACAGTATCCCGTCTATCACGTAGCTCATACAATATTTGTCAATGAGCCGACGGTTATTCGAAATACAAAGACATTTATGTCTCCAAAAAATCATCCGTCATCATGCTTTGACACATGTCCCGATTTCATCCGCCCCCCCCCTTCCCCCCCGACAGTTCGGAATAGAAGCCGCGTATGCGGCATACCCCGATTTTATTTCATAATTTATTACATCAACCAGCTTCAGAGCACTCACGCTACCTCATAGAAGTGATGGCAACAACTGGTGGGGTGTGTACACTATCAAGAATCTCAGTTGTGTCGGGCACAAGCATCCCCGGTCCTATAAAGGCCACCGCAATTCAACGGTTTAGAATCCGATCTACGTGACAACTACGGATCCGCCTCGTCCCACTTGCCTTTTTCTACACGCAAGGGGCATCGAACCCACATAAGGCTTTAGGTCGCGACCTTAGCGAACTTGGCGCCTATTTATCCGTCCCGCGGGTTGCTTGAGCAGATGCCGTAGGGTGCATGGTATGAAACAAGGAATCGAAGGCAACCTTCAAGGTAGCAGTTCCAATGCTTAATAGGCTCACAAATGGCTTAAACTTAGGTAATAAGCAAGGTAAGTAGTCCCAGCCCGCTCAACTGCATTCCGCTTCCACGCCCAGTACGCCACCGGTTGAGGGCCTCCTCCCTGGTCATGCAATAAAACAACAGCTAGCCCTACGTTTGACGCACATGCCGCCACGGCGCTACGGTGAACGTCACATCAATGCCTACTTCCGGGATGGTTAGACAAGGTGCGGAAATCAAACGCAGGGGAAGAGTCTCGAAGGCTTCTTGGCATGCAGAGGTCCGGTCCACAATGGTTGGTTTTGACTTACGCAATGAATCAGTCAATGGAGTTGTAAAATTATCACTCAATTGATGGATAGGCTTAAGAGTGAAAAATGCAAAATTGCACGAGACTTACTATACTTCACTCTGAGTCATTTTGGCACGGGTCAATCTTCAACTGCAGATTTTTCCGACTCCGATACCTGTACTTTATACCATCAGATACAGTGTAATAACCGAAATATATTCCATGCACGACATACTAAAGAAACAGCAGTTTTTAGCTGCAAACGTGAGAGGCTGCTGAGTTGAGATAATTTTGCCAAAACCATTCGAATTCGAATTTGTTCCAGGTAATCAGCATAATTTGCCGAATGAATACAAATATCATCGCCCCCCCCCCCCCCCCCCCCACACGGCCCGGGGCCCAATACAAATATATTATCAAGATATGCAATAAAAACGACTTTACGGAAAAGGGACGCCCACCCTTTTATTACACCCACCGCCGCCGCCAGCCAGTGCGCAAGGAAGCTCACGCGGTTGACGGTCAGGCTAGGTTGCTGCGCCACCGCTGGGCCCTCTTGCCCTGCCCCTCCGTCGCCTGCCCTGCTGAGAGGAAAGTTCCGCGACGCGGCGATATCAAAAGGCTTTGGGCGGCAGTAGAGCGAGCAGCGGGTGAACGGAGAGCGCGGGCCAGGCTGTCTACCCGCTAGAGCGGGCGGCTTTGGCAGCGGTGCTGCAGGGCTCAACCATCCGGGAGCTGGTTCTGCCGCGGGCTGAGCTGGTCGGCAGCCGCCTCAACCCCACCACACGCACCCGCCGGCGGTTCCGCGCCGCCACACCAGCCGCGCGGGATGTACCCGGAGCCGCACCCCAGCGGCGAGGCGCTGCTGACGAAGCTGATCCAGTTCGCGGAGGACAACGAGGCGGCGCTGCTGTCCGGGCAGACGACGCTGCGACTGTCGCCGCGGGCGGTGGAGTACGTTGCCGGCCGGTTGGCTGGCCTGGAGGAGCTGCACCGGCTGAAGGTAAGCCGTAGTCGGCGGCATTTCCGGAAGGGGTGTGGGGTGTGGGTGCGCGGGCGGGCCGCCGGGGGGGGGGGGGGGGGGGTGGCAGCTGTCGTCGAAAGGCGCCGCCAGGCAGGTGTGCCGACGACGGGGGTCGCAGGTGTTGTTGTTTGTTTTTCTTCCTTTTCGCCTCCGGAACAGGAATGGCAGCAGTAAAACGCCTTGCAGCGCCTCTCCGGCGGCCAGCAGGCAGAAATCCAGTTACCGACTGCCCTGTGTAGAGGACAGCTCCGTTATCAGTCACCCACTAGCACTGCTCATTGCTCGTCATTTATTTGAATGTCCCAATGCATGCGAGCTCTGGTGTGTAGTAGTCCCGAGTTCCTGGTCGTAATGCTATGAAGGAAGTGACATGATTTCAAAATGCGCCCGCTAGCTGCCCTGCGTGGGGAATGTCACCAGGGGACGGAGATTGCTGGGAACTTGCGCCGCGCCGCTGCTGAGGCCGAGTCCACACCGCATACATCGTGATGCCTGCCTGAGAACCCCTCGCCCCCCCCCCTCTCACGCGTCTGTGTCCCCGGGCGGCCAGTCTGCGGCGCCAGTGGAGTTCCTGCGCGGCTGCGTCTCCAACCTGGGCGACTTCAAGCGGCTGGAGCGGATCACCTTCCTGCGCCGCCTGACCAGCCTCACCATCACGCCCTTCTCCGGAACCCGCCGGGACCCCACGCCGCTCCAGGTGCAGCCCTCCCCCCCCTCCGCCCCGGCTCTCGCTGTAGCGCATGGGCCCCCCGGTGTTGGCGTGTGCCTTGGCCCGAGCTGAGCGTGTACGGCGGTGTGCGTCCCGGAGCAGCTGTCGGTGTTCAGCAGCCTGACCTCCCTGGAGCTGCGCTCCTGCGACCTCGTGTTCTGCGCGCCGGCGGGGCTGGACGCGCTGCGGCCGCGGCTGGTGTCGCTGCGCGTGCTCAACTCGCTGGAGGTGCTGTCGCACCTGCTGGCGCCGGAGAACGACGGGCGGCTGCCGCAGGGCTCCACGCCGCTGGCGGGGGCGGCCACCTGGCCGGCCCTGGAGCGCCTGTCGTGCCCCGGCAACGCGCTGGGGGCGATGGACGCCAGCCTGGCGCTGCTGCCGCGCCTGGCCACGCTGGACCTGGGCCGCAACCACATCAGCAGCGTGTCCCACCTCACGCCCGCCACCGCCCTGAGCACCCTCCGCCTGCGCGGCAACGGCATCACCGACTGCCGCCCGCTCGCAAACTGCCCCTCCCTCACCGACGTCGACCTCTCCTGGAACGGCATCGCCTCGCTCGACGGCCTCCAGCGGCTGCCGGCCCTGGCGCGCCTCGACCTGCGCGGGAACCGGCTGGCGCAGCTGTCCGAGGTCGCCACGATCGGCGCGCTGCCGGCGCTGGGCGAGCTGCTGGTGCAGCGCAACCCGCTCTCCTGTGTGCTCTCCTGGCGGCCCGGCGTGCTGGCCTGCTTCCCCGACACGGTGTGCCCACGCCCGCCCGCAGGCCCAGCCCCCACGTGCCCCGTGCTATCAGCCACATTCACCGCACGGGTGCCGATGCATCTATACAAAACCTGTGATACAAGTAGCCTCAAACTCGGGTTGCATGCAGCTTCTAGGAACGTCCGCTATAGTTTCCTCTTTATGTGATCTCTGAAAAGCAGGGCAGGGTGTTCTTCCCAAGGTGTCTTTTGCACCGCCCTGTTGACCGAACCCCCACTTACTCGCAATAATAGAACACCCGCCAGGCCTAGGGGTGGTTACGGGTGTCTGGCAGCAGGCGGTGACGCTGGCGCCGGCGTGAAGGAGGGAGAGAGAGTAAACTATAGTTGACGCATTGTTGTGAGCAGCCTTTACATATATATTAACTAAATAAATTAATTAATTAATAAACAAAGAAACAAACAAACAAACAAACAAACAAACAAATAAATAAAAATACATCTATATCTATATATATATATATATATATATATCTATATCTATATCTATATCTATATCTATATCTATATCTATATCTATATCTATATCTATATCTATATCTATATCTATATCTATATCTATATCTATATCTATATCTATATCTATATCTATATCTATATCTATATCTACATCTATATCTATATCTATATCTATATCTATATCTATATCTATATCTATACACATATATATATATATATGCAACGGTCTCAACTATCACAACATTGTACTTCCTGTCGAACTGCATACCCTGCGTGCACCCGCATGCGGTATTCTCACGTGATGATATATGGACAATTTCTCAATGAGGGCAACCCACGAATGCGCTGCGAACCCCCCCCCCCCCCCTCCCCGGTGCAGTTTTTCAGCCTGGTACTGGATGGTGAGAAGGCCAGCAGGCAGGAGCTGCGCAAGGTGCTGAGTGTGCTCAGCCGCCGGACGGCCCGGGGCGCCACAGGCGCCGCAGGCGCGGGGCCGCGGCCGTTCCCCCGCGCGCAGCTCGGCTCCTCCTCGATCGGCAGCCCTGAAAGCAGCCTAGACGAGGCGGCGGCCTGCCCGAGCCCCATCCGTGTAGAGGCGGGCGGCAAGGCAGCCAAGGCCAGCCGCGCCCGTGTGGTCGACTTTGACGCCGCCGGCGGGGTGGTGCCCAGCCCGCAGGCGCCGCAGGCAAGTGGGGCGGCTCGGCGCGGGGAGTCGCCCGGGCGCGGCGGCTCGGCGGGGCGGGCGGGCGCCGGAGCGCGCCAGCGCGGGAAGGCCTTTGTGCCGCTGCCGCCGGCGTCTGTGAAGGCGGCGGCGTGGGAGCAGATGCAGGCGTTTGTGGAGGGGCAGGCGGTGGGTGCCATCCCGCTGGAGGATGAGCCGCCGCTGGGGAACAGCCCCTCAGGCGGCCGCCCCCGGCCGCCGCGCCACCGGGCGCACCGCGTCGGCTCCCCGCCGCGCTACGACCAGGGGGTGGTGCAGCGGCTGCGCGCCTCGTCCCGCGGGCACTCCATCGCCGACGATGCCTCCGAGGAGACGGACACGGGCTGCAGCAGCTCCGACACCGACGACGGCGGCGAGGAGGTGGCTGGCTGGCGGCTCCCGAGCAGCGCCCTGCCGGCATGATCCTCTGGGAAGCGCCCACCGGGGGCGGGGGCGATCGGGGATGCGCTGCTCAGAAGTGTGCCATGTCATCTGCTGTGCGGCACAGCGTGCGAGGAATGTAGTGCACAGCCGCACATGACAGCATGCTATGTATGTATATGTAGTTTCCTGCGGGTGCTGACACGGCAATACGAAAGAACACTGCGAATACCAACCTGCCCCACCCTGTCAGAGGTCAAATGTAACTATAGTGACTGTTCGTGAATGTTGCATGCACGCCCAATTTGCGGCTTAGTTTGAATTAGCCTATGTATGTATGTGTAATTTCCTGCAGGTGCTGACACGGCAATAAGAAAGAACACTGCGAATACAAACCTGCCCCACCTGTCAGAGGTCACATGTAACTATAGCGAATGTTTATGAATGTTGCATGCACGCCCAATTTGCGGCTTAGTTTGCGAAATAAGGGCGGTTGTTGTGGGCGCGCCGGGACCTGTAGCATTGCTCTGTGTTTCGGGTGCTTACGTCAGCACCTGTATGTCGGACCTGCCTCCCAGTGCTTCCACCTGTAGTGATGCCGGCGCGCAGGCGCTCTCTGGCTAGTTGTCTGGCAGAGGATATCATGACAGAAAGTGAAGGATACCGTGATACCATGCCGCATGAAGTCCGCCCAGCCAGGGTAGACAGCCTGCAGAAGAACTGATGAGTAAAAACCACTGACATTTGCACCATACAGTACACGGCCTGAAGGAAGCTGTGCTTGCCAGACTCCCCGTGTGACTCCCTCTGTGTCTCGTGTCCACGGTCTCCACAACCAGCACCCTCCCCCCCTCCCCCCCCCCTGTCTCCACGGTGATGTGTTAAGCGCTAAGGATTAGTATTAACACAACTCGTGCTCACATAGTACCAGCAGGGGTACTAGCGTGGCGCGGGGTTCCAGTAGCGACTACATCCTACAGTATTTATATTTACATCGGGGCTTTCACAAAAACGCACTACAAAGAGAACTAAGAGCAATTATGAGAGGTTGCCAGCAAAAGAGATACTTAAGCCTGAAAACAAGGTCGAACAGGAGGACAGGGAGCCAATAGACAAAAAGGGGGAGCCAAGGGAACCACGAAGTCACTTAGCTGCCAGAAACTCCAAGAACCCCCGCCCCGGGGTAATCCTACAGTATTTAGTTTATGTATAGGGTAGCTACTGCTGCCGACACGATGATGGGGTTGGTTACCAGTAAGGATTACCCGTGGTACAGTCATCGCTACAGCGTAGTGCTCCTCGTCTATGTCTCGCGCACCGATATTATTATTCGAGGCGGTCGGTCGGACAGAAATAGCGTTAACAAAACGAATATACCTAGAAAACACCATGGAGACAGCTGTATCAGAATTCAAAAGTCCCATACCGGATTCGAACCGGTGTTTGTAGATTCAAAGTCTACGGTGATAACCACTACACTAATGGGACAAAATCCACATGCCAAACACCGATTTTGTAAGTTATATATCTTAATTTAAAACTGCACAACCTCGAGGACATTCGCGCCGCCGCGCTCGCCACCCAGGCGCCCGCCTCCGCTTTACTACCACGTAGCTACATGCAGTGTAGCGACTGCCAGTTCCCGCACACCCGTTTGTTTCGCGGATCTCCCACCGCCCTCGCACAATAACTCGCCTCACTTCTTTCCCGGACCGCCGCTGCCAGGGAAAGGTCGTCACTGCGCTAGCTTCGGGCAGACACAGCAACGATGGCCGACGCGCCCGCGGGCGGCCCGGCCACCAAGTCGCCAGCGGACTTCCTGCAGTCCATCAAGGGGAAGCCAGTGGTGGTGAAGCTCAACTCGGGGGTGGACTACCGGGGTGCGCTCACTCACTCCCCCGCCCTCACCCCCCGGGAACCTGCCCTGTCCTGCGAGGGACTAGTAGGCGCGCACCGGAACTTACCGTTCTGTTTGCGCTTGCCGCGCATGCCCAGGGATTCTGGCCTGCCTGGACGGGTACATGAACATCGCGATGGAGCAGACGGAGGTGGGTGCGGGCTGCGGGGCCGTGGGTGGGCTGTGGACTAGGGGATGGGGGCCAGGTGGCTACCTGGCAGGCCGGACAGGCGGGAAGCACATGTGGCGGGAAACCGCCACTTGAGTGCTTGGCCCTTCAACGCGATGTGCCCCGTGGTATCGCAGGAGTATGTGAATGGGCAGCTGAAGAATAAGTATGGGGACGCCTTCATCCGCGGCAACAACGGTTAGCGCTGAGCCGCCCGCATGTTTGCCCCCTGTGTCGTCCGGCGCGTGCATTCACCAGGCTTGACTGGACTGCTGACCCCCCCCCCCCCCCCCCCCCCCCCCCCACTGGCTTCTTGGCAGTATTGTACATCAGCACAGTAAAGACCAACCAGTGAGGCCCCAGCAGCTTCCAGCCCGCAGCCCAGTGGGATGCGGCAAGCGCGTGGCGGCTGCGGCGTCTTGTGGGCGCGTGGGTTGGCCGCGCAGCCGCCTAATCTTTTGCAATGTAAGAGGAATTAAATACAACGGACTAGTGTGCGCCATCTGCAGAGTCTAGGTCGGCCTTCACAAACTTAATACCACCACAGGGGCGGCATGGGGTCATTCATGCCTCATGTGTGCAGGCAGCTTGTACTCGTATGTAGCTTGCGTAGCACCTGCAGTGTCACCGGCCCAGGCCCGCCACATCGTGCATGTAGCAGCCATTGCCCAGGTATGCCTCGATATTGGACGGCTCGGCAGACCAGCGCGCAGACTCTCCCACGTACGCTGGCGCCCTGGACTCGTACACCCGCACAAAGTGGCCGATGAACTGCTGGTACCAGGCCCAGAACGGCTCGTGCTGGTTGAGCCCCGCCTCGCGCACCGCCCAAAAGTGCAGCCGCATCCAGATCCGGGTGTCGTCCAGCTTGAAGTGCTGCCCTCTCACTGCGGCAAGTATGATAGGTACACAGACATATATTCCATGATTCAGAGCTGATTAGTAATGTGGCGGAATAGAGCGCGCTGATTCATTTCGAGAGGGTGGGGGGAGGGGGGGAGGGGGGGGGGATTCCTATGTTCCTACAGTGCCTACATGTAATTACATTCCACAGCCGGCACGTCTGAAGCGATTTGTTGTGTGTACTGTGCTCATATCTTAGCATGGTGGACAGTGCATGGCAAAGCCGTACAGCGAACGGACAGTGAACATGCATTGTTTGAATAGGTGTTGGTTAAACATAAGGTTAACATTGTGTGAGTGTGTGTCTGTGTCTGTGTCTGTGTAAGATGGTCGGTTGGGGAGGGGGGGGGGGCGCTTATGAAGACAGGCCATAGCCCCCTGCCCACCCTCAACCTAAACACACGAAGGTCAAGAATCCACGGCAGCATGCAGCATGCAGCAGCTCCGGGTGCAGTCACAAAGACAGGCAAACTATGCCAAAAACTTGCCTGCAGGATCGCGGCGGATGCTGTTCCATGCCGCACGGTGTGCAGGCTGCCTCATACCGCGTCGTCCGCTGTCCGTCCAGGGCGTACCCTCGCCGCCCATCTTTTCGATTACCCAGTCCGCCAGCCGCTGAGCGTGCGCGACCGGGCCGTCGTCCATGAACAGGAACTGCTGCAGCGTCCTGTCGACGTGCATGCGTGCGTAGAAGCGGGTACAAAACTCGCGAATCTTATCTCCACCACCAATGTCTTGCAGGAGTCGTGCTGCGCCGCGACTCGTCGTGTGCGTGCCCAACCGCACTGCGAGGGGGATTCCTTCCTGGACCGTCCACTTGGCTGGCTCGACCGAGGCGTGGGCATGGAATGGGCAAGCCGGATGCTCGGCCCTAGAGCCGATCGGCATCTTTAGATCCTCGTGGGGGCAGGTAGTGGCGGTTGTCGTGCTCACTACGATGTCTGTTGGCTGTGGGAACCTCTCTCGGTTGGAGAGTGGCATGCTTGCGCGATTACCCATTGCTCTGTCGGGTTGTCGCGGCACTGGTGTATCGATCGACCGAAATACGTTGAGCAGCTGTTCTTGGACGTCGCGCCGCGGAGAACCTCGGTGATTCGGTCGGTCGCCGCTCGGGATAATGTGCCTTGTGAATGCTGGGGCGGACTTTTGTGCAAGTCGCTGCTGCTGGAGGCAGTGCCGTGCAGGGAGCAGCAGAAGATGGGTTTGGTTACATGGGCAGCTGCAGTCCAGCGCGATCAAGCTCGCGACTTGCTCAGTCCCTCCCGCTCCAGCCGAGGCGCAGCACGGCAGTAACGCCGGCGGGCACCGTCGCGCGGTCGTCTGGGCAATTTTGTACGAAGTAGGTGCAGTACGTAGGTACTGCAGGTTGGTAGCACGAGGTACTGGCCTGAAGGTTCCTCATCATCATCGCGGGCGCGCGGCGTCCCGAATTATTCTATCCTCCGCCGTCATATATGGAGTCGCTGTATTATATTGAGCAGCAGCTCGAGCAGCATAATTCGGCGATTGAATTATGGCACCAATTTCTGATTGCCTTTTATTTTGGCGATTTCCGATATCGCCTTCTGCTAATTATGGCACCACTCATGATCAGTCGTCACCCGGAATGTACATCAGGTACTGGAACCGTGAACCGTGAATTTCGAGGGAGGGAGGGGGTGCAGGCATATGGCCAAAAAGTGAGTTGGCAATTTAAAAGCTTTTTGGAGGAGCGAGAAAGGCTTTTGGGGGGGGCAGAGCCGCGGAGATTTTGAGAACCAAGTGACGGGTGGGAGGGAGTGCTGTCGTGGCGCGACTCATCCATGATGGGTGCGCCGCGACAAAGAAAGATGGGGACAGTCAAGCCCCATGGTGCTTTTAATTAAGGAAAGGACGGAGAGACATGCGGGAGCAACGATGCCCGGGATGGCTGCGTATGGTAACCGCGCGGGGTGGCGTTGTACTGGGCAGACGTACGGCAACTTCCGTTGGACGATAAGAATGCCGAGGTTGCTGCTTCTGCATCTCCTCGGTCGGTACGGACATGCCACGTGGACATAACATCACCGTAATGCATGGTGCCGTGCGTACCGTGCCTGCTAAGTAGAATAGGGACGAAGAAGAAACCCCAACTACAAGTAACTACATAAACATTTCAAGGGACGGAGGGAGGGGGGGGGGGGGGGGGGCATGACATATTGCCGGCAATCTTGGGCGCCGGCTTCTGGGCGCCGGCCGGACGGGAGAGCAGCGACCGCCACGGAGATAAATGGCTGGCTACCGTCGAACGGCGGGGCTTGCGAAGGGCGGGCGGGGGGGGGGGGGGGGGGGGGGTTGGACGATGTAGTCCGTAGTCATCAGCTCCGCGCGGCGCATGGTTGGGGCTACTGCAGTATATCAATAGGGGACAGCCCGACAAGCAAAGATGAAGCGACGGCCTAATGTCCCCGACTAGCTGCGTGCCCGGCGCTACGAAAGCAACCGGGGTACTACGTACGTGCTGCGGCGGCTCCGCCGTCGGAGCAGACCAACTGCGTGCCCGGCCGCGGAAGCGACTGGGCACGCATACAACACAGTGGCGGCCCGGGGAACCGGTTGCGTGCCCGGGGCTGCGAAGCAACCGGAGCGCAATGCATGTGCATGGACGACGCGTTGGTGTCGAGCAACAGTGTGCCCGGGTGGCGGAATAAGCGACCGGGGCAGTACACACTGCAATGGCGGCCCGGTTGAGCCGACCAATTGCGTGCCGTCCGGGGCTGCGAGGCAAGCGCGCACAACAGTCGTGCATCGGCGGCCCGTTGGCGCCGATCAGTTGCGTGCCCGGGGCTGCAGAGGAAACGGGGCACAACGCATGTGCATGTGAAGGACGGCTGGCCTTTGCGTCTCATTCGGCATGAGTGTGTTCCGTACATATATTCCAGCCTGTGGATTCTTTCCGAGGTCGTGATGTCCGAGGGTATAACGAGGTCCGGCATTACACATGTGGCCAACGCATGGTCTATGAGGATCTGCGTGCATGGGGCTACTGCAAGGGCCTGCCCGCAGTTGTGGCGCGGAGCGCGTTGAAGCCACAAATGCCACCGGCGCATGGATCGATCCTGCATGCCTAGCGATAGAGATGACGGTCTTCTTCGCCGGCAAGCCGAAGGCCGGCTGCATAGGGGGCTCTGTGTGGCGAGTTGTGAAGAGCGTCGCCCCCGAATCATTCAGTCGAACGGATGTACATGTGGGTCACTGTTGTCGGCTCGCGGAACCGGCGCACTACGGTGCCCTCATGTCGATCGTCGACTGCTTCCCAGCTAGCGAGACATATGTCCTAGAGCTGGGTGCGGGGCGTCACTTCTGACTTGTATAACTACCAATGACCTTGCATGTCACGAAGACACGAGCTCTGTCGCGGTGCGACCCCATGGTGGGTGCGCCGCGACAAAGGAAGATGGGGACAGACAAGCCCCATGGTGCTTTTAAGCGCACGGCGGAGCGGCATGCGGGAGCAGCGCTTCCCCGCCTCCCGGGATGATTGTGTATGGTATCCGCGCGTGAGGTGGCGCACTACGGGCGTACGGCAACTTCCGCAAGGCAACATAAAAATACCGAGATGTTGTTGATGCAGCTCCTCGGGCGGTACGGGCATGCCAAGTGGACAGCACCGTAATGGTGCCGTACCACGCCTGCTAAAGTGCTAAGTAGGGAAGTAGAAACCCCAACACCAAGTAGTAAACATAACTTAAGGGTTATATTGCTCCGTGATAGAATACTCATTATCGCGGGCGTAAAAGTAAAAGTAAAGTTCGCCCCGGGACATCGGCCGAAGCCGCCCCAGCACTTGACCCCTTGCGCCAACTGCAGTCGTAGGTCTGGCATAGCCCGTAGACCATTGCCTCATTCGAACCCCGAAGGGCAAATAGATCAACCGGGTAAACCCAGGACACGCCGGGACGGTATTGCCGAAAATGCATCGGCCAGTAGGAATCGATCGCGGGCGTAATTCGGCGATGGAATTACGACGGCGAGGCGATCCGCTGGATTCTTTTCCGCCTTCGGCGGAATGAATAGCAGCATCAGTACCTGCATCGATTCCTACTGGTAAATACGCAGGGCAGTATACTACTACCTGGTACTACTGGCAGTACTACCGGGTAGCGTCCTGGGCTCCTGATGGCACCTCGGGGCTCTGGACCAGCGGACCAGGCATATATACAGGGTACGGGCCGGCGGAACCCTGTAGCCGATGGTGGATCGCCCGCAATCTACCCGCATATAGTCGGGTTATAGTCGGGCATAATACAGTTCATTAGATGACGGCATGACGCCGGCGGAGTAATTATATACGGCGATTAATGTACGGGGATTGTTTTTTTCCCGTCCCCCCCCCCCCCGGGACAGGACTGGCAGTGAAACCCTTGCAGCGTCTCTACGACGGCCGTTTCGGCAGTAATAATATACGGCGATTATGCTGCTCGTCGTATTATTGTATTCCAGCACGTGATGCCATCGTAGGTAAGGTACGGTACAGTACTCGTACCAATGGGGATATTATTACAGTATCCCCGTAATCGTATAGTATTGCTGAGACGACGACGCGCCGCGGCGCGCGCAGGAGCGGCGGCGCCAGAAGTTCCATCCGCCGGACAGCCCCGAGGCAGAGCTGGAGGGTGCGAACCTGTGCAGCAGACTCCACTATACTACTCCCAAGGGTTGACTTTGACGCCGTTCACAGGTTACATTAGGACCAATACCGTTGCCAAGTTCCCAAGTGGCCACAGTGAGCTGTGCCTGACACCGCCGGCATGCCGGCCCCAAGTGCTCCAGCGGCTCGCGGCTGTGCAGCGGTTTTGCCGCCAGGCGAACTCCAACAGCAGGTGTGCGCACCCGGGGTGTCAAGCAGTGCTTGCGAGATGCCGCTGGGCCATCACGGGCTCACGGCCTTATAACTCACGCCGACCGCAGGGAGAGTGTTTAGCTTGAGACGCTTCGGTGTTTTGATTGGCTCAGGAGGATGCACCTGGAGGGCTTTTGTTTGCTGATTGATACCCACCAACAACGCCGGTGAGCTGATTGTGCATTTGTATGTGTGGCCCACCATTGTAGCTAGAGGTGCTGTACAGCCTTGCACCTAGGCTCTGTCCGGTGGTCCGGCCCAAAGGCATGGATGACCAGGGCATGGCGGCGCTGGCGAAGCGGGAGCCAGATGGGAATCAGGTAAGTTCAGTGTTTGCGTACGCGCGGCCTCGATAGAAAGTCCGGTCAGCAGCTGCCTTACGCTACCTACTGCCACTACACAGGGTTTGCAAAAGCTGCAGATGGTGGTGGACGCTGCTGGAAAGACCTGCCAAGCTTGTGCATTTTGCGGCCATCCTGGTGAGGTTGGCAGTGGGGAAGCGGAGTATGGGAAGGCCGCGGACCCGGCGACACTCCAGTTTGCCACTGACTGGCATCTCGACTTCGCAAAGAAGACCATGCGGCTGCACCGAGGCCAGGTGTGCATCTGTGGCGGCGTTAGTGCCTCTGGTGGGAGGCCGGGAAGGGGATTAAGGGGGGGCGTTGCTCGCGGCGGGCAGAGGCGGGCGGGGGAGGGGGGTGGGGGGCGAGGACGGTTGCCTGAGTCACACACACCTGTGCGCGTCTAGCCAGGGTCTTGGCTGATAGCTTGTGGTGTGCTTGCAGTTTGCATGCGGCTTGTGCCGCGCCTGCATGGACCTGTCCGGCTGGGTGGCGCTTGCAGCTGCCGGGGAGAACAGCGCCCTGGCGGATGAGAGGAGCATGGTAGGAAGAGCCACAAGTCGCACTCCGTTCCCACTGCGCCTATCCTACACAGATTATTCAGCTATACTTGTGGGATTCTTTTGCAGACGATGAGAACGCTATGCAGTCACTTGGTGGAGGTCAATAGCCCCGCGGGCATCGACAGCTCCAACGAGCTGGCGGCCACCGCCTGGGCGCAAGAGGTGTACGCCCTCGCGTATTCTTTTCACGTCATTGCGAGGTACGCGGAAGTGGTTATAACTGGCATGCATGTCTTCTGGGTGTGTCCTGAAAATCGTCAAGTGAGATCCATCCAACCGCTGCGCCGTGCAGCAATGTCCGCGGATGGCAGATCCTGGACTGCGACGGCGTGCCGCTCAGCTACAGGAAGGCAGGTGGCGCTGCAGCCGCTGCAGCCCAGAGATGCCTACCCAGTGCAGTCAAGCCCAAAGGGTACTTGGCCATCCTCAATCTGTCCGATTGCAAGAGCTCTCCCAGTCTGAAATTGGGGGGCATCTGTGGCCATGCCGGGCATGTCGCACAGCATATGCTAGGTTTGCCAACATGGATGCCAAGGGACATGTCTGAAGTCCCGCTATGGGCACATTGCTTTACAGGAAGAAAAGGCCGGATGCGGGTGGCGCTGCCCGGGAACAGACACCTGTAGCCAAGAAGAAGAAGAAACACGCGCTTGGGGTGTCCAAGACACCCGGTGCCCTGGCTAGGCCAGGGAAGGCAGCGCTGTCAAAACCTGGTAACAAGAAACACCGGCAGAGCATGTAGTGCCTGTGGGCACAACATGTACATGTAGTCCCAGGGGAAGAGGAGGTGTGTGTGTCGGGAGGCGGGGCGCAGGCGAGGGTCACGCAGCGCACCTCATAGCTGGCTTGCAAGGTTGCATCTGTAACAGCCGCATTTGCAAGATGAGCGCGCTCTGCATGGTGTATCCTCATTGTTTGAATATTGTCTTCTGCACGATCACTATCTGTATCTGCTGCTTGGCACCAGCCTGGCGCATGTTGCGCCCATCATGTAGTTTGTTAACAATCTTTACCGTATAGATGCATGTAGACTGTGAGGCTTGAAGATTTCTGTTTGCATTAACTTAATATATATTTTTGTCGCAGGGTTAACAATATCTCAGGCGCTGTCAGCATGATTTGATCGAGGCTCTACCTACTAGGTGCTTCACCGCCCCATTGGTGCAAAGGATGACATGCTTCTATAGTTCTATCTAGAGTTAACGGCACAGCGCATGCATTCATGTGACATGATTCACCCTCACGCATGAATATCGCCCATCACATCAGTGACGCATGGGTAGAGAGCTAGGCAAATCCCCATTCTCATCTCATGGACTGCGTATGTTCAATCGTGGGGGTTTGCAGCATGAATGCTGAGCTCGGCAAACACCAGGTGAATGAAGTAGGCTCCCGATGCCAGTCTATAGGTGGCAGAACTCAGAATATCCGACGCTCACTGCCAATATCTCAACCTCAAGTTTTCTCCTCATGATCATATTGATAACCACCGAGTGATGTGACATGTTGGCACTCACTTGTATACATGCCCTGTGTGCCAATCAGTTACGTGTATACTGCGACCAGTCCAGGCTAGGCAACACTCATTCCAGGAGAACAATTTTCGGACTCAACGACTGCCTGATTTGGTGGTTGTCCATGCGGGTGTTGCCAGCATGTGTGGTCGATGGTGATTTGGACTGCTGTTCAACAGCAAACTGAAACCATTCCAGTTCGCAGGCATGCAAACGCATACACATTATATTACATACTTCTTAATTCAGTCGACCTTGTTATAATGGTGCTGTAGGATGAACATATCAGGAAGCCCGCGCATACTACTGAGTACTCTACTGCCGCTCGGCCGCCTCTATATCGCCTCTATTGCTTGATGACTGCTGGCCGTGCCGCTGTGACCGGTCACGCGACGATGGCAGTGCCGAAGTGGTATCCATGGTCACGGGGCACGTCGTCGCGAGGCAGGAAGTATATACCTTGGAGGCCCATCACTGTATTCGGAAGCGGTACAGGAGGCTGTCGGCAGCGTGGCGTGAATTTAATTGTCCAGCCGACGACGACTGCTCTCCCTGCGTGTACGTAGCATGCTTGTATCGTGCCACTACCTTAGTATCGGATAGCATGGATGCCGAAGTCGCCGTAGTTGCTTGCCCAGCGTCTGTGGCAGCATTTAATGTCGGTCTCGCGGCTGCTGCGGATGCCACGATCACTTCACATGTCGTCAGGAAGGTAGGTTCGGCACCTTGAGGGGCGCAGTGCGAGAAGGCTCGCGGCTGCTTTCTGTATCTCAGCGGCGCTTGCACCTCGTAGTTGGAGATTGCGCAGATACGCCAAACCTTTCTCGTAGGCCTCCGCGACCAAGCAGTCACGGCACGCGTAGCAACGCGTGGAAGAGTCGTTGGGCGAGAGGTCGCAGAGGGTACCTGTTGCGCAGGGGCTAACCGGATCGGAGAGCCGCTGCGCGGGTTCGACTGAAACACACATTATTTCCTAGGACTCCACGTTCGAGCGATCGCGTGGACTGGCCAGCGACTGCGTTCAAATCCTTCACTTGCGCGGGGATGGTTGCAAACTTGGCGTGAGGTGTTGCAAACTGGATAGCGTCCGAGCTTAAGGAGACGATGAATGACTTATGTATGTGACTTGTTTCAACTGTGCCGATCTGCGTAGCGAGCAAGAGAACAAGTACCGCCTGAAGCGAGACGTCGAACGACGCGAATTCGTGTGCTCAGTCACTACCTGTAGTAAGGCACCATTTTACGATTAAATGTGCTAGATGCAACATTCAAGAAATCGATACAGAAATCCAGAGGGAAGGCACCATTTTATCGTTCCTACGGGTACTGGTACCCAACTCCTGAATCAATGGCCTTTATTAAGCGGCCCGATTTTTCGACACTAATATACTAAGGTCGCCACGTATTTCAAGCAGTCAGCTCGTGGCGGTGATGCTCAATCGTTCTGTACGGGTGGTCGCTACTCGTATGTACGGGTGCCGACGCGTAATTAAGAACCTTCCATACCCCGACACAGCGCAGTGTCGAGCGAATCACATACGGATATATCACGAAGCATCCTATTAGAGCACACCGGCACCACCACTGGGAGAGCAAGAACATGGGTTTCGTCGTACTATCCCGTCGGCACCCGGAGCAGTTTCTAGAATGGAAAAGCTAGAATGGAGATAGGGACAAGGAGCAGTCATCACCTTCTTTTATTCGTCATTTCAAATTTTATCGCGACTACCACAGGTACCCGTACAGTACTTCTGATGCGGACTGGCGCGACTTTTTGACGATACGCTTGTACATTCACCACTCCTAAGCAGTAGCGGCGATGCACTTTAATTTTACTTGAATAAGCTAGCTGTAAAAGGCGATCAGGAAATCATCCGAAAAGGCAGTAGGAAACGTCCACATGATGCACTTTAATCATTCTGGCCGTTTCTAGAATCTGGAATCCTGCTGCCGTTTATTTCAGCGGCTAAGGATTATCCATCAGTAGGCTCAGCAAGTGCGCTGTCGTAAGAGAACGAGGAGGTACTGGTGTGAATTACAAAAAAAACAGCCACAAACGAGGAGGTACTGGTACGTTCATTACGAGTAGTACCCGGATCAGCACTGATATGGGCCGCAATAAGCAGTGCTCAATTGCTCATCGTCGGCAGCATGACGAATAATATTTTTTTAATCATTCCATCAGAGTACAGGTACCCGTACAGGTACTGGTAGCATACGGGTACAATGACACTACCTCTATAGTGAATATTCGCCCCCCCCCCCCCCCCCCCCCACCATCGTTCACTACAGAGGTAGGCTCACTATGGAGGTATTCAGCGTAGCCTTCTGGCAGCATACCTCTGCAGTGAATGTGTTCACTATAGGGGTAGGATTTTCACTATAGGGGTGGTGTCAGACGGTTATCGCTGTGGCGGGGCGAGCGATTGACCTTTAGACAGGTGGGAATCGTTTCTTGCATTACATCAAACAGCACCCCAGCCATGAGAGGGATGGGGGTTGTCATCTGTGGGCTGCACCCTTTTTACAGCGGTGAAATAAGAGCCCACGGCCACTTGCCGATGCCTATTCATCACCGTCATTTTCTGCAAAGCGCAACGCATGTCATCATCCACAGAAACAAGCCCATTGAACCCTTTCTTGGTGTTGGCCCTTTCAAACAAGTCATAATTCTCACTAATGAACAAGTGCAAGCCCTCAACCATCTTCTTGGCCTCTCGCAGCGTTGGCACAGTGGCACAATCAACATACATCATCAGCATGGGTGCTGTCAAAGTCAATCAAGTCGCCGCCGGTGAAGTCAGCCGCGCCTTCCTCACCACACATGGCATCATCATCACCATCACCATCGGTGGCGGTTCCACCAGAGGTAAGACATGCGGTGCCGAGGCAACTGGGGGCTCAAACACCTGCCTCTCAATTTCCATGTCGAGGATGTCCACAACGTCTGCCATTTCCACGGGATTAGCAGGGTCGGAAGCCAGAGATGTGCAAAGCTTGTCCATCATGCTGGAGAGCTCAGAAATCACAGCATCATGCACACACGACTTGCTGTTGGGAGCCTCATCCGCAGCAGCACGGTAAGTTGTTGTGGCGGACACCAGTGGCAAGCTCCTGCATCTGCGTTGGAGTGAGCCTTCCTTTTACCAACCTGCCCCCCTCGAGGGAGCTTCGGGCCCTCCTGCTGGTCGCTCTCCCCACCGCTCTCCTGACCTTGCTGCAATGCTGTCTCACTTGGAGCCACCGAGCCGCGCTTCTTTTGAAGACGGGGAGACGAGCGAATGGCAGGGACATGGCTGCGTTGCGGTTGGGCGGTGGGATCGCGTCGTGCTGGCTGTGGAGTCCTGAAAGCTGCTGGCGAGCTGCTGTCTCGTTGGATAAGTTCGCCGGCGCCGCTAGTGCCAGCGGAGGACAGCGACTTGCTGCCTCGAGGGCTGCGACGAGGAGGGCGAGGAGTGGGCGTTGGCGAAGGTGCAGCAGCCTTACCCTTTGCCGATCTTGCTAGGCAAAAGATGCACAGGTGGGCCATTGGCACGTCACTGTATTTCTCGGGAAACTTGGCCTCGTACTCCCCCGAACACACGCGGTGCAACAGTGCGGTGCAACCCGCTACACCACACTATTTCAGCTTTGGCCCGCCGGGCTCTCCCCTGGCGGCAACTACGCAGTGCATGCCATAGCAACAGCGCTGAGCGGGTTCCGCCATGGCGGCGAGGCTTGCGTTGCTGTGATGGCAGCACCGATTGTGCATGCAGCGAATATATATGCCGCCAATAACACTGTGACAGTGCAGTACACTATAGAGCCGCCGCGCACGCCACCACCGCAGCCGGCGCTCTACTTTATAGCGAGTAAAGTACTGGAGGTTCACTATAGAGATAGGGAACCCCATTCGCTCGGGACCCCCCCCCCCCCCCCCCCCCCCCCCCGGTTTACTATAGGGGTAGGTTCACTATATATAGCATTGTGTTCACTATGGGGGTAGCTAACACGGCGTTAAGCGTTCCGTCCCCCCCCCCCCCCCCCCCCCCCATCCCCGTTTACTATAGGGATAGGTTCACTATATAGGTATTCACTATAGAGGTAGTGTCACTGGTAGTCGCTTCCAGGATTGTGCCGGACTCAATTCAATTTGGGGTGGTTCGGGAGTTCGGGCCGAAACCGAACAGAACCCCCGAATTCAGGTCGGACTGAACTTCGGCCTCGAAAAACACCCGAAGTAGGGGTCTCCGAACTACACCGTAACTCTACAGATCTGACCCCAGCGCGACTTGCCGCAGGTTCGACGGTACCGGTAGCCCAGCCCGCAAGCTGGGGCATCACCACCGCTTTCTGAAATTCGGTGCCTTCGGCTTGGGTGTGTGGACTTGGTGTATGCCTCGAATAAGCCACATCCGTAGGCGCCTAGGGAGACAATCAAGAATCGGAGGTCGATGTTGCTGCACGGGGTGGCACTGAGCAGCCACGCCGGGCGGCGGGAGGGCTTGCCAACGGCTGTTGTGGGAGGGTTGGCCGGGGAGGGGGGGGGGGGGGGGGGGGTCTACGGTGAGCAACTTGCCGCGCGCGCCCCATAACCCCTCCAGATAAGGTGCACCAATTGGTGACTGGCCGCCGTTCGGCCGAGAAAAAAATCTTCCACACTCTAACACCCACACCTAAACCTTTCCCACGGTCAACCTAATATGGAGTTGCCATCCATCACATCTCACGCGGCGATGAGGTCATGAAGACATCTAACGACACCCTCCACGCGCTTCGCCATATGCTGACGCGCCAACATGGATGACCTAGATAGTTGGCCGTACGTGAGGCGGCCGAGAGGGCAAGGGGCGCGCGTAGACACCAATATCATCTGTTGGGACAGTACCTCGTACAGTCCTGTGGGGTGGTCCTCGGCCCGGTTCAGATGGGTATAGAATCTCTACAATATCAGGCGATGTCATCCAAGTCCGATCGTTGTCTTTTTCGAGCTTGATATCTCAACATGGTATCGGAGCTATGGTGGGCGAGCCTGTATCGCAACAGACCCGGGTTCGACTCCCGCTTGAAGCATTTCAAGGGTTCATGGGTTCTCCTTCTTCCGCAATATCCGGTTGTAAGACCGATTCGTAGCTTCCGGTGAGGCGACCATCAATTCCCAGAAACTCTGCTACAGGTGTAAGTGCGGATGATTCCGGCTTCTATGGCTCAGGTCCTAGGATATCTACCCAGACTTTCCTGTCCTCCCTCTCCTCGGAACCAGGAGGGGTGTTGGGACAGTACCTCGTACAGTCCTGTGGTGTGGTCCTCGGCCCGGTTATTCAGACGTGGGTATACAAGCTCTACAATACCGGATGATGACATCCAAGTCCGATCGGCACCTTTTTCGAGCTCAACATCATCTAGCGACTGTGATATTTTATTTCCATCAATATACAAATTGTTGCCTGCTACAACATAGTGCCACTGCGTTTTACTATTCCACCAGCCAGTTCTAGGCATATTCAGACCGCAGTTAATTCAGGCCGCAGTTATTCAGACCGCAAGCTAATGTCCTTATTATTAGCAAAGCGAGCGCTTGCACGTGAGATCGCGAGACGCCAGTGAGAGAAGGGTACAGTAGAATAGGTAGCGAGTAAGGGTACAGTAAACTCCATCCGCCCCATCGTACGCGAGCCGCCAACGTAGTTAATGGCCCCGCAGCCCGAACTCACACGCGCACATCACAGACGGCAGCGTTTGTACTTAAGATTACCTGCCGATGGGATGATAAGCTGATAACATGTACTCTAGTCGCTTAATTATTGACCTGGAATTGGTGACGGTCAGTTCCTCCTGGCTGCTGCGGCTGCTGATCAAGCGCTAATCGTGGTGAAAAAGTTTCCGACTTGTCCTGGGACTAATTGAGTCCTCATCTGATGCAGCTGAGCTCAAGAATGATAGCGCCGTGCAATAGCGCGATATAAGTTTGATGGCAGGGGGTTGAAGTTGTCGAACCACTGCATTCGAATATTATATCACATTTCCATGGTATGATGTCACCATATGATAGCATGCTAGTATATCTAACTTCCATTTTAAGTATCCTGTATCAGTACCCTACCCCCCCCCCCCCCCCTCCCCCCCTGCAGCCTATTGGGGGCATCCATCGATACCAAGGAAGAGTCATCTTGTTTAAAATCAGGACAGTACATGTTAATTGTGTACTCTATGCCTTTTATCACTACCTGTGCAATGGTGGAGTATACACAGAAAAACGGGCTGCATTTGTGCTGGTTAGCCATGATGCAATACAAGTGAGGAAATGAGATCAGCCAGCCCGCTAGCGCGCTAGCCCAGCGTGCGCTGAGTTAACAGTTTCCATTGTGCGGCACTGTCTGTGATAAAGTGGGTGCCACAACCGGCCTGCGTGTGGGCAGTACACGTGCTGGACAGAAACAAGCATGATAGAGGCATATTAATGGCCTTAAGCAGGCGCGCAGCACAGTAGACACCCCTCCCTCCCTCGCACTAATTCTCACCTCTGCAAAGCCCAGCTAGATGGAAATGCTCGGCACTGAGCGCAGCAGCGTACACTCCGCCCGTTCCCTATACTTCGCACTTGTCCATGCTGTCCCTGGGCGGCCTTATTATCGACGCAGCCAGTAACAAGGTCGATCTACTGGGCTGCAGCCTCCTCCTCAGCCCTACGCTGCAGCTCGCCGGCAGGGTTGGAAGTGTAGTCCATGACCACCTGGCCTGCCAGCTTGAAAGCTGCCTCACTCTTGCTCTTGGTGATGGGCTTGGCCCACCCGCCAGAGACGGCGTCGCTGATGGGGGGCACAAAGTCAGCCTTGCGGGACACGCGGCTGCCGAGGTCCAGCAGGTGGAGGGCTCCCTCGGGGCCCGCCCAGCGCTTGATGGACTCGTCCACATCGCCCAGCTTGCTGCCAAAGGCGATCTCCGCCAGCGACTGCTCGACATTGCCCTGGATCAGCAGCACGCTGCGCAGCTGCACAATATCTACGATCGCGGTGAACAGTGCATCCACAGCCGGCTTGCCTTCCTGACTAGATAGCTCCGTCTTGACGCTGCGCATCTCCGGCACAAGCTCCCCCGTGCGCTTGACCATCGCCTCCATGTCAGTGGTTTCCACCACAGAGAACGCGACCTGGAACTCCTGCCCCTCTGGCGAGCTGAATTTAAACTGCTTGATGTCACCATTGACAAGCGTGTAGGGCGACATCTTCGTGAGCGAGTGGCTCTTTGCCTTGAACTGCTGCGCGCACAGCTGGTTCACGTCCTCCTCACCGGTGTACTGCACCAGCATGCTGACGACTTTGCGGTCCCACTCCGTGGTGGTCGGCGAACGCAGGTTTAGCGTGTCACTTAGGACGGCGCACAGCAGCAGGCCTGCCACCTTCTTGGGCAGATAGGAGTGGGTGGAGGCAAACTCGTACGCGAGGATAGAGGACATGCTGCCCCATGGCCGAATGTCCACAAAGATGGGCTTGTTCGTGACAATGGTGGAGCTCTGCAGCGCATGGTGGTCGATGATGCCCACAATCTTGTCCATCTTGATGGCGGGGTTCAGCTGCGTCGTCTGCTGAAAGTCAACAAGGCAGACGCCCTTCTCGGGGTAGGCCGCCAGCACCTCCTCCACCGGCTTGATCTCATCCAGGGACACCCCCCAGTGGTCCAGCGCGAACTGAGTTTCGCTGTTGATTTCGCTAGCACGCGCGGGAATGCCACCATAGAGCGTGGCTGCGCCAATGGCGCCCGCCACGCTGTCCATGTCAGCCACCAAGTGGCCACAGAAGATGGCGCCGGAAATCTGTTGCCGCCAACCACGTGAGCAGGGGCTCAGTCCCAGGGCGTGACCATACGGCAGCAAACCGGACAAGGTGCAAGGAAGAGAGGAACGGAGGCAGTAGTGCTCTCGGCAAGAAGTAGACACCCGTCCGAATCTGGAAATGTTGCCGCGGTGACATTGACCCCACCGCGGGGCCGCCGATAGGCGCCGGCTCGGTTGGCGAGAAGTTGAACTGAAAGTGGTTTGGTGGTTAGGCGACCGTTCGCGACATAGTCCGACGGGGAAAGTAAGTTGGGGGTGGAGCTAAAGGGGAGGCACCTCTGGCTTGAAGCTGTGAACCTCCGTAGTTGCGGCCAGCTCCTTCAGCAGGACTTCGCCGGCGCTCCACTGCGTCTCGACCGCCTCCTCAACGGGGTTGGGTACACGGTTTTGGTAGGTTGAGTGCTCGCGCATGGCGGCGGCGGTCATCTCGTCGCTGCTGTCGGGGGATCGACTTGGTGGCTGGTCTGACTCCCCAGAGGGAAGCAACAAGCTCCCGCAGGCACCTATTGAATCTCACGACTGGGGGATTGGCGGGGGGTAGTTGGTGGCGGGGAGGTGGGGAATGCGTGAGAGGGAGGCACAGGGGAGGAGATCAGGCGGAGACGGCAGCAATTGAGTACAGTACCTGTCCTCGTACGGAGAGCGCGGACCGCCGCGAACCGCAAGCAGCAGCGTCGACGGTCGGAGCGTGCGGTCGTAGCAGGCCCCCGGCCTCCCACTATCGCGGTGCGCCTGCCGCTAAATTGGTCGCCGTCGATTTTATTGGTCGTCGTCGACCGTGTAAAATCGTCGTGCATATATATGCATACGAGCATGAGTGGAAAATTCCCTTCATGTACCGTGAGGCTGGTTCGTGTCTCGCGCCGATTCCCCTCCGACTGTACATCAGCCGAATTATCGAGATGACACGATCTTAACTAAGCGGCGCTTCGCGCCGGGGATCTGTGGAGGTGCCCCTACTGTACCTCTTGGGTTGAGCGTGGTGCGGGATGCGGGCCGCTTTTAGCCGGCTTGCAGTGTTGATCTTGTAATACTGTTGTTTCCGGGTAATAATGCTTTTAGCGTTAGATTTGTCAGTAATTTATTTTTCGAAAGAGACGTATTATTTTGTAAAACAGATTAAATCTGCAAGCCGCGTAAAAGCGGGCCGCTGACTACTGGTGTGCATTACAAAAAGGCCGGTACCCAACCCACCGCTAAAAGTTGTATTACCAAAAAAAAAAAAAACAGCACTACAAGATCAGCAATACAGTACAAGCCGCCTACAGGCGGCCCGCATCCCGCACGAGGCCGCGCAGGTCGGGCCTGTCGTCAGGTCTACGGGGCGGGCACGGCGCGAATCGCCACGCCCGCCGCCTGTACCGGCACCGGACGCCGGACGCCGTCGTTCGACCGTCGCCCGTCCGTCGACGGACGCCGGGCCCCGGGTCGGCGGACTGCCCCCGCACCGCGGCAACCCCTTTTTACAGCATCATACTTGGACTACCGTATAAGTAAGGAATAGTCGCTGAATAGTATCGCTTGCTGCTGATTCAGCAGTAAAAACGCGCTGCGGTACCGTGTTATTTTGGCGTTTTAGACGAATATATGACGTGCCTGGGCTAGAATACACGCGCATCCATTCAGAATCTTACCGAATGCGCACCAGTACCGTGAAATCAAACGATCGAACACCGAATGTATGACGGTTCATAAGCGAAACCCGTATGGGGGAGGACGGAGGACGGAGGACGGAGGACGGACGCCTAAAAATCCGTGATAAAACCGTATTGCAAACGGTATCAATTCTCACGTATTCCAGGCGATTTCGGACGCGGCTCTCCTTTTCCTCCGCTCAACCTAAGAGGTAGGGGAATATATATTTAAAAATGGCGGTACTTTGCTGCTTATCTCACGTACTGGTTATGTAAATCAGAATAAAACGCCGCGTCATCGCGCGCGCCCGTCGTCGCGTGGCTGACATACCGTATATTAGTCGTAGTCACTGCAACGTGTGTACGAGCAATTTTACGAGTGTATGCCAGGATACCGAAGCGACGCTGCCACGGAGTACCTCGGAAGTCGGAAGTTCGAAGTTCCCGAGTTCGGTTTAGGACTGGATGATTCAATACCCGGACAATTCGCACCACCCGGGGCGGGAGACATGACATACTATATTAGGCAGGTTTTGAGAGCGTTATACCAATTGGGCAGGGTTGCCACACAGGACACACACATGACCCTGGGGTACAGCGCACATACTGTTTTCGGGTAGATATGCGCACGGCAAGGAATTGGAGATGGGGAGTCCCCGTTGGGGGGGGGGGGGGGGGGGGGGGTTAAATCTCAACATCCGAAGTCGAGTCGCATTACAGGCCTTCAGGGCTCCCGCAGTAGAGCGCCCTCTCGTTGCAGTAGTCAATTCTTGAGGTTAGGTTAGGTGGACGCGCTCGGCACCATGATGGCCGCTGCTCGTCACGGTTGTCAACGACGACAACTACGCCTACCGCATAAGATCGGCGCGGACGGAGGAGGACGTCCTTGCGTTGGCAGAGGCGTTGGCAGAGGCGCTGGCAAGCGGAAGGAGAGGGAGGCCATGATGCCCCCCCAACGCCGTTGAGATTGTCAACGGTGGCACCGGCGCGGACTACGATATACCACGGCAACATTGCCCGTGGTGTGGTACGTTGCAAGGATTTTGACCTTCTCAGGTATGCATCTTCTCATAGAATGCACCCCGCAACATGGTGCCACACCCCGCACCAAGATGGCTCTGAGCCCACCCAGGAGGAGAAGAAAGAGTGCAAGCGCATGGCAGCTCTTGCTCTTGCAGAGGCAATGGAGGGTGAGCTATATATTTGTGGTGGCCAACCCCTTCCAAAGGACCACCCGTTTCATGTTGTTTTCTACTGCTTTGCTGGGTTGGAATGCGCTGATCATGTGCAACCACAGTTCTACAAACCAGGTGGTAGAAGCACCACCTCTGCCACCTAGGCACAGCTAGATGTGTGCGCTGTATGTGCTGGCGCCTCTGGCAAGCCTGGCAGCATTGATGAGGAGTTAAACTTCTCCATTGTGCTGCCAGTTTGCTTTGACTGCCTCGGCAAGGGGTTCAAGTACCATGTGAGGCGGGCCTTGAGCAATGCCATAGCCAAGGAGGCATCGAGAGTTAGGCGTGCGGACAGGGCGCATGCCCATTTGGCAAGGGAGGAGAGGGCATACATGATGCGGCAGCTGTACAATCCAGGCGCGCGTACGTGGTGTTTACATAGAGGCAATGGCTAACAATTGACATATACCAAGATTTAAAGTGATCATTCACTGTAAATATTTGCACCCATTCGTGCCCAATATGCCTTTAGTATGCATGCTTGCGCAACAATGCATGGTTACGCTGACCAAGCCTCCCCCCCCCCCCCCCCCCCCCCCCCCCCCCAATTTTGGGCCCCATAGACAGCCCGTAAGAGGGTCGAATTGGCATGTTGCATGAATTGTGCTATAAATGTCCATGTCTTGCGCTATATTCATTTGACAACACCAAATAAAGGGGATGTAAGAAGGTAGGCTAGCCAGCTTGTGCATGCATGAGTATGGGCAAAAACAGCTAGCTAGTCTCATGTGCACTTTTAAGTCGGCCACGAGTTAATGAACTTTTAGGGGGGGCGCCCAAATGGGGGGGGGGGGGGGGTTCCGGGCTGAACCGGAGCATTTAATCGTATAGTAGTTATTTACATGAGCTAGCAGCAGAAGGCGATATCAGATATCACCAAAAAAAATCGTATAGTAGTTGCTACAGGTCAGAATCAAGGATTACTGGGCTTCTCGAAATTCACACCAGTAGCGACTACCCGTGCTACCGTACTACGGGTCAAGACAGGGGTGGCCCCGGGAACACTATCAGACCCCATACCCATAGAGCGTGGCCTCCGACAGGGATGCCCCGCTGCCCCCATCCTATTTAACATATTTATTAACGATACATTCGATGGGGTAGAACATCTAGGGTGTGATGTACCATGGTGCACCGACACATTATTTAGCGGCAAGGCAACCACTAAGGGTGCCAGGTCAGTTATTCGCGGACGACGCTGTTGGTATTACAGGCTCGTTCGATAACCTGCATGCCATGTTCGCCCACTTCTCGCAGTGGGCGGAGGACCATTTTATGGGGTTTGGGGTACTTAAGTGTGGGGTGATGGCATTAGGCCGATATTCCGACGAAACCGCGTTACGCAAACAAGCTGCCCGATGGCAGCTTGGGGGGGAACGGGTGCCGGTTGTAAATGAATATAGGTACTTGGGTACGGTCATTAAGTCGGATTTAGGTATGTAACACATAGTAGACGACCCGGTTAAGAAGGGTAAACGCGCCATTGAGGCTTTGATTCGGTATTAGTCCGTGGACGGGACATAATTCCTATTAATGTGCGTGTGTCGGTTTTTAAAATCTGTGTACTGCCGGTTTTAACTTATGGGTGTGAAGTATGGGGCATGGATCGATAGAACTAGCGGCGCAAATAAATTACAAACCGTACTCAATTAGTGCTTGCGGTGCCTCATTGGGGTAGGTAAAAACTCCCATGGGGTGGCCACTGCACGATGATGCGGGAATTGCTGGATATTGCGCCCATAGAGGCTACGGCCGCTGCGGCAAGGGCTCGGGCGTTCCTTAAAGCATCCGACTTGAATACATGTATAACCCATTTAGTAGATCAGCCAAGTTGGGCGCGCCCTAACACGTGGACGTCAGGGACTGTGCGCTGGTTAGATCGACTAGCTAGGGCGAAGCTGAGGGGCCGCACCTTCCGCTTGAGTGGAGGTCACTAGCCGCGCGCGATGCCGCTAAACTAGTAAAGGCATCGGTGTGGGCACGTTACGAATCGTCGGCATCGTTAGCACGCAATAACACCTGGGGTATATATGTCCAGGCGTCCTATGCGTCAAACCCGTTGCCACATACAGTACGGTGTGGGTGTCCCCGCGGGGGTTGTGGCCGGGTTGCACATTATGATACAATTACGTATACGCACCCGAGTATTTCCCACTGCCCGCCGATTGGCCCGGATTCATGCCATGCTTGAGCGGTTCCTTGAACACTGCCCTGCATGTGGCGGAGGTGAATATGAGACTATCGAACATATGTTGGTGGAGTGCCCACGGTGGGGGTATCACCGTCATAATTTTGGGCTGTTAGTTCCGGAGTTCAGGGATTCATTTTATTAGTAGTCACGTTATCGCGTCAACACCTGAGGACTTAACTGCCTTTATTTTGGGCGGGGTCCCCCCCTCCCTTCACGGCGCCCTGGATTTTACTGGGAATGGGAAATTTTTCCAGCTAAGGCGTCGGGCGGGCCCTCCCTCACATTGCCTTTTTTGTTGCACATGGATCGCACTCCCGAAATGCTTTGCTCCGCGGGTTGGGGCTTGCCCCAACTCGCATTACTCGAATGGGCCGACGCCCAAACGGGTAGGGCGGACCTTTCGTTGTCAGTGCCGGGTATTTTGATGGCAGTGCTTTAGACGGTGATCCAACAGTGTTGGAAATTCCGTCACTGGCCTCCAATTAGTGTTGCGGAATCCTTCGGCAATTTGCTTGATGACTATAAGGAGCGTCGCCTACCCAGGGCTTTCCGTATCTCGATTGCTGCCTAAACGGCCGTCGTAGAGACGCTGCAAGGGTTTCACTGGTGCCAGTCCTGTCGTCCCGGGGGCGGGGAAAAAACTACCGTACAGGTACCGATTACGCTGTAGTATGCTCTGCGCGCCGCGTCGTCTTCGATGAGCCTGCTGCGCAACGTTGAACGGGCGCGGTCGGGCGCAGGGTCGCCGACTCGACGGGGAGCTGAACCGGATGAAACGCGACAGGGTGGGCTCCTCTGCCTCGACGTCATCAGTGCCCCGAAATTTCGCTCTCCCCGTCTCAAACTAACCTGACACAGCCCAGAATCCAGCGCACCGCTCATTCCTGGACCAGGCGGGTGAACTGCACGAGAAGGTGCGGGGCTGCGGGCGAACCAAATGTGCAACGTCTCCGCTCGAGCCGCGCCGCGCCGGTAACCGCCGCTGGCAAAAGCCAACCGCAGCCGGTGGGGCCACCCCCATCCAGGGGGTTGCGTCTCGGCATTGTGTGTGTGTGTGTGTGGGGGGGGGGGGGGGGGGGGGGGGGGGGGGGTTCCTCAGCCTGCCGGGCACATAGGGTGGAGACCGCTGCCCCCCTATGTTCGCCCCGCAGCGACTTGTAGGCGCAATGTGGAGGCGACGTCGTAGGGACTTGGATGGCTTGCGGTTGCTGGATGCGACGACAGCAGTCGGGGCTTCTGCCGCTGGTCTTGGCGGGGGCGGGGGCAGGGGCGGGCTGAACCGTTTGGGCCCCGACACCGCGCCAACGCAGCGATGCTGTTGCTATACGCAGGTTGCTTGGGCCACTTGGGAGCAGGCGGTAGGATGCGCCAGCTGGCGCCTGCGCTACTGGCGGGCTGCCTGGCTCTGACGCTGTACTTCGCGGGAACATGCGCGTACAGCACCACCAGCCTCATATCGCACCACACCAAGCCCGTCTCGCGCGAGGGCTTCCCCGCGGTTTACGACCCTACAGCCACCGATGTCCCGTGCTCCACCGTCAACTGCCCGCATGTGGAGGAGGAGGCCCCCATCCGCGGATACGGCAGTATCCTGCGCAGGTTCCCCTCTGAGCGCTGGGTGTCAACGGGTTCCGACACCTGGACGTGGAAGCACTTGGCGGCCATGGACTTCAAGGAGGGCTTCCTGGTAGGTGATTGTGCCAGTGGGCCGGGATGGGCCTTAGCGGTGCGGTGATGAAGAGCTGACCGTAACCCCCCTGTACGCGTCCCTGTCGCCATGGCTCCCAGAGGATCCTGGACTACCGCGGGCACAACAGCTTCATGCAGCGCCCCCTGCCCATCACCACACCGTTTTTGATAGGGCTCACCGCGGACGTGATGCTCATGGATGAGAACGAGGCCCGCCACCCCGATGCGGCCCTTATACCCGTGAAGATGAAGAGCGGCTTTACGCTGTACTCTTACGTCGACCCCTCTGTCGCGGTAACCACCCCCTCCCTCCCCGACCTGTCTCCTTTCTCTGCTGCCCTCTATACCCACCTATCCAACAACATGTGTGGGTCTATTTGAATTGTGATACTTCCAGGAGCTGCCTTCACTCTGATACAGGTAGTAGGTACCATATACCCAATCTATACAGAGACTGAGTGGCAAGACACAAAGATGTCAAGAGAGCGTAACCACTCGCCCCCCATACCTCCTCCCCCTCCCGGACCTTTAGGACGATCCTTACGCGGAGCCAACAGACCTGAAGCTGAAGTGGATGTCCTGGAGTCCAAGCGCCGGCGCGGACTGGGTCGCTGTGTATCAATGGACCGAGCCGCTCGAGGAGGGCCGCAGCGCGGACAACGACGTGGCCGTGCACTTCACCGTCTTCCGCAACAGGCTCAAGAAGGCCCTGGCCGCGGCGGGGGCGCCGCGGCAGCCGCTGGACAAGTTTTTCGTGGCGGTGTTTGGCAGTCCTGTCGACCGGGTGTACGAGCTCTGGGTGCCCATCCAGGGCGATGAGCTGCGCCACCTGCGTCAATGACGCCGCCAAATCCGGTTTCCGCCCCCTCTCCTTCTCCCCCGAGGCAACTGGAGACTGGTCCACATGCCATATTTATACACACGCTTATGTAATACTCTCGTTTATTTAGCCAGCGCCCGTCCTTTGCATCCGGGGGGGCAGGGGGAGCTCTGGAGGTCCCTTGGCATCCGCTACTTGTCATCCGGCTCAGAGTTGCGAAACGTTAGGAAGCCCATCGACTCCAACTGCTTGTAGAGTGTCATCTCCCTCTGGAACGGATGCACCTGCAATCCGAGGTAGAGGGGGGGGGGGATGCAGCTTGAGCTGCAAGTCGTGCGAGATCATTGCCCCCCTCGTCTCTGCTCCTTATGCCGGGGCAAACATGTGAAAGGGGTCACCTTTTCGCGCCCCTTTTGCGGCCTCTCCCAGTCGTAGTAGTGCGGGCGGGACGTGGAGGAGAAGTAGTTTTTGGACTGGAAGCCATATGCGTGCACCTTGTGGCAGATCTTGAGCGCAAAGATCATGCCCACAAGGCCGGAGGACGGCTTGTGCCCCTGGTTCTTCACCCACTGCCACGAGTAGCACAGGAACTCGGGGTCGAACACGTACGCGGTGTCGTTGCGCCCGGGATGCTCGCGGACGTCGCTCACCCATTTCTGCATCAGCATTGCACTTCGCTCAGCATCGCCCCGACGGCACTCCCCACCCAAACAAGCGGACATGCATATATTTCAACTGCTGTGCTCGAGCGGCGGGCCTCACCTTGGTGGCACGGTCCCGTATCGTCGAGATGGTGACCTCTCCCGGCTCCTTCGGCTCCGACACCGGGCCGTTGTACACCCTGAACGTGGTGCGCGTGCCCACAAACTGGCTGTAGCCTGGAAACGCCCACCGCACCCTCGCTTGTCAGGAGGCGTGGCAGGTGATGACAACCCACCCCATGGGGGAGGAGGCCGGGGAAGGGGGGAGGGGGGAGGGGGGCCACCCTCCGTGATGCCATGGTTGAAGCGGATGATGACGTCGTGCCCGTCGATCTCCTCGCCGTATTGGGTCTCGAGCAGGGAGCCGCTGTTCCCCACCTGCAGCCCAGAAATTGAGGATTGAGGCTTATTACGTGCCGGAGAGTCTGTGTTACGGCAGTCTGTGTTGTAGCAGCCTGGGCCGGCCCGCACCACTGCGCACGTCTTGAATATTCGCCCAGTCTGCGACGCGCGGAAGAGGTCCTCATGCGGGAGAGCCTCCTTTATTCTGCTAATGGCTGCGGGGACGGGGAAAGAGGGTCAGCACCTGCATGCGGGCCGCCGGGCACAGGGGCTCTGCTGCGCCGCTACCGGGCGTTGAAGATGGGCCACATCAAGAGGGAAGCATTGGGCCCCACATCTAAGGTCGTGGTAGGATTTCAGCTCCACCACATGCGTCCCTCCGCAGCTGAACTCCACGTTCCTGAGGGGGCGGCCACGTTAGCGTATCGGCGATTTAGCCCCCGTCACATCGCAACAAGTCTCGCGGATGCGACAATTCGATATGCCGGGCTCACCGCCTCAGCATCTCTTGGCCGAGAGTGATGGGCACGGGAGCTGCCAGCAGCATCTTGATCTGCTGCTTGAGCTGCTTGCGGGACGCGGGCTTCGGCATCGGCTGCAGGCGGAGCGGGTGTCAGGGCCATGTTCTAGAATTGCTGCACATGGCTGGCATGCTCTCAAAAAGTTGACCAGGGAAGTGTGGCATGCGGATTGCGGTGTGATTGGGCGGCGACAGCGTGGCAAGCAAGCCATACCTGGTCATTCCCGCTGCTGCCATTCCCTTGTGGGCTCAAAGGGGTACTCACTGCATGCTGCTGTTCGCCACAAACAGCGCATCAGATGGTCAGAGCTCATGACAAGAAGCACAATCTACTCTGAGCTCCTGGTAGACACTTGCCGGGAAGGGCCACACCGACCTGCTTGTCCTGCTTGTACCACCACAGCCCCCCCAGGCCCATGGTGCTGCAGGCGAGCACCAGGAAGAGTAGGTTGGCGAAGGTTGGCTTCATCGCCGCTAGTGGGGCCGCCGCAGCAGGACGAGGCACAGCGCATCATAGTGCCCTGCTCTGCCCCATGTCGCCAGGCGCTAGCCGACTCATCCGTCACGCGAGCCGACCTGCTGCCAGTATCCCCACCCTGGACAGTGACCCTAATATCAACGCACGACGCAGCTGTGGCCAGCGCACGTCCTGCCAGGCAGATGCGGACGACCCCGCTGCCTGCTATTCGTATGGAGGCTGTGTGCCTCTGCCAATCATGCGAACAAACCGCCTTTAGTCACTGTAGCAGGCAGGCTTCAGAATGGATATACAACGTCGAGCCGCGCCGATATTATTATTATCATCCGCCGACGATGCGGCAGCCGATGTGGGCTTTTTCCTTCCCCAGTACTTTCCGTGCATTCTCTTGACGCTCTCCCTGTAATTAAAAAAGATAGCATGCGGCAGCCGGCGGCTGTGGGCGACGAGGGGGGCGCGGCGTGACGCTGCGGCTAATTGGCGGGGTGAGGCTGGTTTTTAAAACCTAACGAGGGGTTTTGCCCTTATTGAAGTAGTTGGCAGCACAACCGCCCCCAAAGCCCTAGCAGCAGCAACCCCATCATCAGCCTGCTGCCCACGCGCTGCGCGCGCGATTGTTTGTGTTTGTGAACGGCGCGCGGGTGGTGACTGGATGGCGGGCGCGGGGTCCTTCACGACGCTGCAGCCGTATTCCTCCCCCAGTACTTTGCGTGCATTCTCCGGACGCTCTCCCTGTAACCAAAAAGTTCACGCTGCAGCCGTCGCGCATCCAGACGTACAGGTAGTGCTGTGCCACTACCCCCAGCCGGCCAACCCTCTCCATATGACGTGCGACTTTAGTAAGGAGCGAACCCGGTGAGATGCGACGTCCCTGCGGAACGACGGGAGGGGGGTGCTCCCGCCACAGGGATGGCTACTCACACTCGTACCGCCGACCGCACGCGGCTCTTCGCCCCTGCGTCGCACTCCCAGTGCTGTTGTTGCTGCTGCTCGTCCTGCTTGCGACCCCGGCCGGCGCGCGCCCGGCGCATAGCGATGCCCTTCGACAGCACGGCGCACGGTCTTGGACAGGGGAGGCAGCGGTAACGCAGGCGCGCTCACGGGTGATTGCGAGCACCAAGCGTGCGAATGCTTCTCAGACCCGCAGCGACTGGGGCAGTGAGGCGTTGACCGCAGCCGAGTCGAGCCGACCGCTGCCCGCGCCGAACGCTATCTGCGATACCAACGACGACGGCCCGGCGTGCCTTGAACGGACCTGCAGAGAGCTGGGAGCTCGTGGCATGGATTGGGGCAGGCTCTCGCTGCGGGTCCTGGGCCTCTTACGTGGAACGGACGCACCGCGCCGGGGGGACCTGGGCGGCATGCTGCTCAGCGCCGCCAACCGGCGTGCGGCCTTCCGCGCGGTACCCGCCCGCCTGCTGCCGCCATCCCGGGCGTCCCTGGCCCGGGGGATCAGATTTGGTACATGCGCGGTGGTCGGCAACAGCGGCACGCTCCTGCTCACGGAGTATGGTCGGGAGATCGACGCTCACAGCGCTGTGTTTCGCCTCAACGCTGGCCGCACCGCCGGGTTCGCTAAGCACGTTGGAAGCAGGACGCACTTTCGGCTGCTGAACGGCCTCTGGACCGGCAAGTATCCCCCGCTCGTGGGACTTCTCTCCGCCACATCGCCTGGTCAGGCAGCGAACAGGTGCGTGTGCAGTAGGCCACCTCCGGCATCATTGGTTTCCGCGACTGCTTGCAACAATAAGGCATCTGTTTTGGGACTGCGACACGGTCAGTGGGTGCCTCTTCAGAATCTCAGCATCTGCATACTGTACCGGTGCATGCACGCGCCGCGCAGGGTCCCGCTGGAGAGGAAGGTAACGCTTATTGCGTCGCGGGGGAACAAGCTTGAGGCGAATTACGTGAAGCTGGCGCAGTTCATGAGGGCCAAGCGTGCAGACGTGAGCACCACACTGCTGCACCCGGCCGCGCTGACTCGCACACGCCGTGCGCTAGACTCGTACAGGCGATGTGCCCTGGCTGGGGGTAAGCGATTCAGTGGCGGAGGAGCCCCGTCGTCTGGCCTGGTGCTGGTGTACAACCTGAAGGACATCTGTGGCCGGGTGTCTGTGTATGGCTTTGGGAGCGACAGGGTGCAGGGGCGCGCGCCCGCGTACCAGTACTACACACGCAGGGAGGGCAACCCCACGCACTCCTTCTCCGCCGAGATGGAGTTCATCCGGTCTCTTGCTCACAGCAACTACATCAGGCTATGCACTGCCGGAAGCTGTATCGGGGCAGGCACAAATAACGACTCGAGCCTGGGTGGGCCACGAATGGAGGCACTCTGATCTGGTTGTGCCTCTGGCTACTCTATGGGCTGAGCGATACGCAGAATCAGGACTATTCACCGCGAACCATGAGAATTATAAAGCTGACTCCTCTCCGAATGATACTATAGTGTTAAGATATAGATACTGGCAAACCGTAGTGCGAGACCTATTTTTGTTGTTGATTGTGAATTATTTAATGCCAATCCAATTTATTTATTTTGGACAATTTTGACAAATGTCCATCGGCAGCCCTACCTGGTTGTGCACACATGGCGTGCATTGCAATCCCGCAGCAGGTGTTGTCCTGCTATGGCACCCTTGCATCCACATCACGTGTATGCAGTATGTTTGGGTTCTCGTGACGCGGGTCCTCAACTGAATGATGGATTGCATGCAATTCTGCGAACGTCCTGGCCGCACAGTGCCATTCCAGCTTTCCCCTATTCCGTCAATGTCCAACCCAGTGGGACTCGGAGGTTGCTGCCTGTCTGTATGATTTTGGGCGTTCGCACGGGTGTTCCTGGAATTGCCAGTGTCCATCCTATATGAAATAATAATGCAGGCGTACTCGCACAGTCAGACAACAGCAGTACCCTATTCCTTCCGCCCATAGTAGTCGCTACCGTACCGGTATCCCAATAGTCGCTAGTGGCCTGCATCCAGGGGATCTCTCGCTCTGCCGAGCACGGCCTAGTCTGAGTGGTGGACGGTAATAACAGGATGATTAACGAATGATTAACGCAATATATTAGCATCAAAATAATCTGTATATATACCGCATAAATGAAAATAACTGGGGACAAGAAGCCTAATTCCAATCAGCAGGAAGGATATACCGAAACCGTATCGATCCTTTATATAGTCATAAATAAATATCCGTGTTTATAGTCCTGTAGTCATCCTTAGTACGTTCGTGGATCCTCCTGGCGCGCTGTCTAAACACCCGCGCCGCCCGCTATCGTGCGCGAGCGAGAGGCGGCGCCGGCGCCACATATGGTGATGCTGATGCTGGCCGCCGCTACTGCGCACTGAAAAGACGATCCTGCTTCGTAGATAGGGCGGTTGCTCTGTCTGGCGCAGCCCCCCCCTGACGTCCCTGCGCATTTCTTCGCCAGGGACCTGTGTATGTCTCGCGCACGGCCCTCCCTCCTCTCTCGCCATTGCGCGCCTGGCGTCGCCCAACATTCCGTAGTCGTTATGCATATACTCGTATGGGTTTTTCGCCCTGCAGCACGATTCTACCGCCCTGTGTAACCAAACCCATCAATAAACTCCCCATCAGCACTGTCCACGGAGCTACCCGCCAGCCAACAGCCGGCGCTGTCGGCGGCGCTGATTTGCTGAGAATTGAGTGCGCACCGCGCATCCCATCGTCCCTGCAGCGAGACGAGGCAAGAGGTAGGGGAAGCACCGGACTCATCCGCTCCCCCTCCGCCGCGGGTCGTTGCCGACGGCCGAACGGGGGGGGGGGGTCCGCTGTATTATAATTGCAGCCGAACGGGGCAGCGCCGCCGGATCCCTCCCCCCCCCCCCCCCCCCCCCCCCCCCTTTTCCCGCGCGCGCTAATTCCCCCGTGGACCCCCATCCGCGTTCCACCCCGACAGCAACCCGAACCCAGGCCCTCGCTCGAAGCGTACTCGTCACAAATCCAGCCCTGTGCTTAAATCCTCGTGGCGAGTACCGCCGGCGATCGTGGCGTGGCGAGGCGGTTGACGAAGGGTTATGCGCAACCACTGGGGGATGGAAAGTATTATAAACGCACACGGCCGAGGATGGCCTCGAATAATTAGTCTTGCGGATTGCTTCGGCAATGTCCTTGAAGACTGCGATGGAGCGTCGCCTAACCAGGGCTTTCCTTTGCTGGATCGCTGCCTAAACGAAGGCCGCCGTTGAGACTCCGCAAGAGTTTCAATTGTGCCAGTCCTGTCCCGGGGGCGACAATAAAAAACGGGCAGGGCGTGATACCAAGTTGTCGTACGACTTCTGTATGCACGAATGTCATGTATCGCTGTACTCGGCAACAACCACCCTGGTCTGCCTTGGGCGCGGCCCTGACGGGCACTGGCAGACGTGCAGGCTCTTGTGGTCTGGCCGGAATGGTTGATGGCTGTTGATGGCCACCTCGTTGCCGCCTGCTCTACGCAGGACCAGGAGGGAAGAGGGCGGAGAGGGGGGTAGCCCCCGTACAATCCTGAGGTGTGTGAGGGCGCTGTTGGCCTGCGGATTGCTGGGACCCCGCGAGGAGCGGGTCCTCCGCCGGCATGGCGTCTCCGGCCAGCATCGGCCAGTCGCTGGCGTCACCCAGCTTCAGGCAGCAGCATCGGCGGCAGCGCAGCGCGTGTCGGGGCCAGACGTGGCTGCTCATCGGCCTCTGCGGCATGTGCTGCTTGGCGACGGCGATGTTCATGGGTGCGGCGAAGCGGCTGGCGGCGGAGAACGCGTCGCTGCAGGCGCAGCTGGTGGCGGGCTCGCTGGCGGCGCGGCAGATGTGCGCCGCGGCCGGGGAGGGCCGGGAGCCGGCGGGGATGGAGGCCCCGCCGGATGAGCTGCTGGCCAGCATAGAGGCCTGCCTGGCTCGGCCTGAGCTGCGGGCGCAGGCCCCGGGCGCGGCGTGGTCGCCGCGGGGGGAGCAGGCGGAGGTGGTGCTGGCGAACAGCGAGGTTGCGGCGCGCGTGGTGGTGGGCGGCGCGCTGGTCGCCGTCATCATCGGCAGCCTGCTGGTGGTGAACAACCTGGACCACCTGCCGCGCTGGCTGGCGCGACCGCTCTTCTACGCGCTTGGCAGCGGCACCGAGGCCCTCAGCCTCGGCGGCCAGCAGGTCTCCCTCTCCAAGCTAGTCGCCTACCGCCTTGACCGCTGGTTCTCCACCAACCCCTACTCCAAGGTAATCCTCCGCCCCTCCCTACCCACTGCCCACCCTCTTTGGAGCTCTTACAGGACCTTGTAAGCCCTTCCATCACACTATCTCCGCTCTGGTTTCGCTGTGTGCTAATCTACTTGAACCCAACGTTAAGAGGTGAAAGTATGTGTATGCAAAAAAACACCCACGAATATAGCATGGAGCACAACCCGATGTCGCAAAGCAGTTAATTGCCTGCAAACTCAATTGAGCGTCACGGAAAAGAAGCGTCGAACGTGACTGGAAGCTCGCTTAGGGGCGTGGGGACAGGCCAGCCACACCATACTAACCCCGCCCCTCCCCCTCCCTTCTCTTTTCTTCAGACGCTGGCGCTGCTATACGTCACGCTGGCCATGATCGTGATTGGTGGCCTGGGCATCTTCACGCTCAGCAAGATATCGCTGGACGACGCGCTCTGGGAGGCCATCGTGGGCGTGGGGCTGGACTGGACCTTCCCTTCGGACGCGGACCCGGAGGACCAGGACAGCGGGCTGCGCGTGGTGATGGTGCGCTGCATGGGCCTCGTCGTCAGCATCGGAGGTGCGCTGCTCAAGCTTCCTGGGGAAGAGAGAGGGTGGATGGGGGGGGGGGGGGGGGGGGGGAGTCTCCTTTGCGGTGCAGGGCGCGGGATGCCTTGGTGCCACGAATCCTCGAGGAGTTTGTACGATACGGCGGCACACAGCTCTGCCAGCCGCCTCCCCTGCGCCATCCAATCATGACAGGCGGCCTGAACCCACTCGGGTACCGAAACGTTCATATGAACGCTGAGAATCGGAACCTGCCCTGCCCGCCAGAGGTCAAGCGTAAAGAAAACTGAGTTGGAACTATAGCGAATGTTCTTATAAACATGCAACCCCAATGTCATGCTTATTGTGAGGGTTCTTGTAGATGCATCGGCACCCATGGCTATAGCACGGACGCAATGTGTGCCATCATCCCTAGCCGGTGGCGCACGTTAAAAGCTCCCCCTCTCTGTTGGCACGGCAGCTTCCATTGGGCCTTTGATTGGGAATCGTTGTGAGGCCATTGTAGGCCACCTGCGATGCAGTCACCATGATGCCCCCTCCCCTCCCTTCCTTTCCCCCAACCCATTTGGTGCTGCCCCCCAGGTATGCTCGTCACCGCGTTGATGCTGGGCATCGTGTCGGATGCCATAGGGGACAAGGTGGGCCGCCCTCGCCGCCCGTGTGGGACTACCCCAACCAGTTGTGCCCGCGAGCCGCCCCCTGGCAGCCCCCGCTGAGCCTGTGGCTGCGCCTGTGCCCCGCGGCACAGGTCGACCAGATGAAGAAGGGTAAGGCAGAGGTGCTGGAGAATAACCACACGCTCATCCTGGGCTGGAGCGACAAACTGTACGCGCTCATCAAGGAGCTCGCCAACGCCAACGAGTCCATTGGGGGTAGCGCCATCGTGATCATGTCGGAGCGGGACAAGGAGGAGATGGAGGAGGACATCGACGCGCAGGAGCTGGACCTGCGCGGCTCGCGCGTCATCTGCCGCACAGGTGCCCCCGCCACTCCCCCAAGCACGCGCCCGTCTGACTGCAGCCCTCCATATACTATGTATTCTTGGAACTCGTGAGACCGCAGCAGGGGGAAGAGGGGGAAGGGGGGGGAGGGGCAACTGCCACTGTCTGAGACACCGAAGCCCCGCGCCCCCCCCCCCCCCCCCCCCTCCCATCCGCACCGAACCACACTCACTGTCCCATCCGCACCGCACTCAATGACACGCAATGACACGTTCGGCGTGATGGCCGGCGCTCAGGGAACCCGCTGCTTTCCGTTGACCTCAACAAGGTATCCGTGCACACGGCGAGGGCGATCGTCGTCCTGGCACAAGTGAGTGGCCAGGCGCGCAGAGTCCTCGCCCCCACCAAACGTGTCAGGTTAAATTAGGGTTATACACCCAACCTGGACACGGTGCGGCTCGGCTGGCGGACCTGGCGCTGACGTGGTGCCCTGTCCCGCCCGGCAGATGCGCGACGGCAACAGCGCGGACCTGGCGGACGCCTTCTCCCTGCGCATCGTGATGAGCCTGATGTCGCTGCACCAGAGCCTGCCAGGTGCGCTGCGCCCATCCACCCCGCCACACCCGCACCCTCAGCTGCTGACGATGCATGTGTGGCAGCCACTTATCATGGTTTTGGGTTGACATGGGTGCCGACGCACCTGTGAGAGCCCTCATTATAAGCCTCAAATTGGGCTTGCACTACGCAGCCCTGTAAGAACATTCGCGGTAGTCCCGCTATGGTTTTGTCTGCATTTGACCTGTGGTAGGCAGAGCAGGGCCGCATTCGCAGTGTTCTTATGACCGCGTTGGCACCCGTAGTATTTCCATATATTATTATCAGTAGCTGGGTCGTACCACACCTCGAGGATTTGACTGCCTTTGTCATGAGTGAGGTCCCTCCCGTCCCTTCATGGCGTCCTGGGCCTTGAGGGGCATGGCGGACTTTTTCCAGTTTCGGCACCACGGCATCAGGCCCGCCCTCGCATCGCCTTAGGCTTTTTGTTAATGTGGCGCACTCCCACAATGCTTTGCTCCGCGATGTGGGGCTTGCGCCAAATCGCATCACTCAAACGGGCCGACGTCCGGGGCTGGCAGTAGTGGCAGACCTTTCGCGGTCAGTGTGGGTGTGCGTTTCCACGATGATCTCCCAGTCATGTTAGAGACGCTGCAATATCTCACTTCTGCCCCCCGGGGACGGAAAATTGGAAACGCCACAGTCAACCCCTCAACAGTACGTAGCTGTATTGCGATATTCCAGCGAGGTTGACACACAAATCTGTAGCTCGGGGTCCTCCATCTTTTTGGCACCTGCCAGAATTTGAGGTATACACTCTTTGACGGGGCTCTATGTTGTATTGTGGTGACAGTGTGTACCCATAGGTGGATACAATGGTGTTTTAGGCCTCAAAGGTGAAGTGGTACGTTGCGGTAGGTACCCGTAGGTAGGAACGATGGTATTATGGTCCTCAAATGGGCAGTGGTATGTTCCCTGAGATGTGATGGGGATGCTGAGCCTACTGCTCTGCGACTGGCGTGCGCGCGTGCAGGTGGGCTGTGCGGGCACATCGTGTGCGAGGTGTGCGACATCGACAACGAGCCGCTCATCGAAATGGTGGCCAGCTCGCACCACGTGGAGACGGTGGTGGCGCACGATGTGATCGGGCGGCTGATGATCCAGAGTCGCCGGCAGCCGGGGCTGGCGTCCGTCTGGGAGGGCATCCTCGGCTTCGACGACAACGAGTTTTACGCGGCGCGCTGGCCCACGCTCGTCGGCAAGCGCTTCAGCGAGGTGCTCGTCAGCTTCCCGGACGCCATTCCGGTGGGGCTGGTGCAGGGCACGGAGCACCCCAAGGTGCTGCTCAACCCGCACGACGACTACGAGCTCACGGAGGACGACCAGCTGCTCGTACTGGCGGAGGACGACGACACCTACACCCCCGCCGACGCGCCGCAGCTGGCGCCGACGCGGCCGCTGCCAAAGTACACGGTGCGGCGCCCGCTGGCCGCCCGCCACCACCATCAGCACATGAACGAACTACTTCTTGCTCACAAACTCGCCATTCTTAATTTTCGCGTTACCAGTACATTCGCGCTACATTTCGCGTTACAAAACTGTTGACATACTGCTGGTACGCTGTAAGGATATGTACCACACAAATCCCCATGTGGGTACCCGGTGCGTTTTCCGCGGTATCCTTACATACGCATATGTTTGTGTTACGGAGTAGCTGAAGCGTTACTCGTACCCAGATGTGGCGGCATTGTAGAGATTAAACTGGATATTGATTACATGTGCTAGACGCAACATTCAAGAGATCCACACAGAAATCCAGAAGGAAATCCAGCTACGGGCCAACAGAGGCGGGAAAGATTAAACTGGATATGGACCGGTGAATCCAAACAATAATATCGTGTGTACTACCGTGCCCACGGGAAATGGTCCGCATATATATATCTGCCGGTAGGGGAAAACATTCAATCGGCTAAACAACGATTTATCGCAAATACGGCACTGTATTCCCGACGCAAATCCGCAAAACAATATTTATTGTGCGTCAATAGGCCCACGGATTGATATTACGCCTATATAGTGTATGTCAGTTGGACCAAAAAGTTGCACAACTTATTGTTCAACTTTAAGCCGGAAGAGGGGCATTGCCCTATTCCAACATAGGAAGCTTGGACTTATAAACTGAAGACTCTCTGCAGCGGTGGCATCGCTGATATCTGCTGCTGCGCCGCGGACACGCTGGCCGATGCGAACCCGCCGAGTTTTCAGGAGAAGCCCACCAAGGAGAAGATTCTGTTCCTGGGCTGGCGCCGCGACATGGACGACATGATTGATGTGCTGGACGACTTTGTGTGCAAGGACTCGGAGCTGTGGCTGTACTCGGAGGTGCCCCTGGACATGCGCAAGGAGCTGCTGATGAAGGCGAGCGCCGGCCATGCCCTTGCCTGGAAGGGAAAAGGGGGGGGGGGAGGGGGGGGGGGGGGGGGCATAATTTGATTTTGAGCCGACTACTAATTCTGTGAAGTCTTGTTCCCATACTACAGTTCCGTCTGACACATATGTAGGGGGCGAATCGGACTTGAGCAAAAAAAACTTACGTTACCTTAAGGTACTTAATGTCCATTTTTGCAGGCTTCCCGGTCATAGCATCTGAAAGTTGAAGTATTTTAGTTCTGTATGGACACTTCCTGCGGGGGGGGGGGGGGGGGGGGGGCTCATGCGGCAAACCCTCGTGAACTTCATGTCCACTTTTGTAGGTTTCCCGGTCACAGGCATCTGACTGCGGTAGCATACGTGTATGTGCTGGACCACACTTTTTTTCAGGCGAATTCAATTGGCATTTTAAGGGAAATCCGCTTAACCTGTTTCAAATTACATGACCCCCAAAAGTTAAGGGAATTCTGAGGGTCGCTGAACTTTAATAGGCTTCACTGAAGTTGAACACCGTTTACCGTAACATTTAATTGGTTTTGCGGGTCGAAAAATGATGAACTGTTTTGCAGCAACGAGGCGGATGATCCACATGGTCTATTCTGATAAATTCGGCATAGATAAAAGGGGGGGGGGGGGGGGGGGGGGGGGGGGGGGCAACAACAATAATATACCGCGAACCCTAAGCATTGGTTACGGCACCTTAAGCGAACTTACGCGCGATGACCCTGGGTGTTCTAACCATTTCTGTGAGGAGATATTCTCAAGATATATATATCATACACTCTCACAGTGTGGCATCCACGGATCCTCCGCGCTTCACTGGCAAGGAGGTAGCTTTTGATAGCCGTGCTCTATCAAAAGCGCGGAGGATCCGTGGATGACATACTGCGAGAGTGTATCGTATATATATATTATATATATATATATATATATATATACGAGAGTGTATCGTATATATATTGAGAATCTCTCCTCACAATCTACAAACCAGAGCGTCCGTTCCTGTGCATTTCTTTATTGGGTTCCGCGGGCCGAAAGCGGTGAATTATTTTGCGGCACCGAGCTGGACGACCCGTGTTGTATTCGTGGTGTGTTCTGATAAACTTGAGAGAAATGCAGTTTTTCTCTCCCAATGCGGGCGGATTGAGTCAAAATGGCCATTAACTGCGAACCCACAGCGTTGGTTGCGGTAAACCGTCCACTTGCTCTACGGCTAGCAGGTGATAAGATGTCCCCATTTCAAAGCGTATGTCGTAATTTTTTGAGGTGTTCGGCGCTCTAAAACAGGCTGCCACTTCTTCCCTATACAGCCCGGTTTGTCGCCCAAGTCGCCACAATTCGGGCAAATTGGGGGTGAGTCGTTTTTGACGGGTTGATAACTCCCAAAATTACCGACATATTAGCGACTTTGGGAGTGAAAGGCGTATGGGTTGGTGGCGAGTGACGGTGATGCGGTCTTGCTGACATGCTGCTGGTGCCGGTTCTGCCGACAGGGGGGATTGGACCCAGACGACCTCAAGAACCTGAAGCTCATCTTTATGGAGGATTGCCTGCACGGGGAGATGACGGATCGCTACGCGCTGCAAGCGGGTGAAGCCCGAGACCTTCTCCACCATCCTCATCCTGGCCGACAGGGGGGATGCCGTGAGCGCCGTGACGGACGCCGACAGCCGCGCGCTAGCGACGCTGCTGCTGGTGCGCGACATCCAGAGCCAGCACAGCCGCGCGGAGCACGGCAGTCTCTCGCCCGAACTCCTGCGCCGCGCCGAGTCAGAGAACCTGCCGTGGTACCACAAGCTGAAGAACTGCCACGCGGTGGACCGCTGCATCGTGATCTCGGAGATCCTGGACTCACGCACGCGCAACCTCATCAACGAGCTCAACATCAGCGAGTACGTCATGAGCAACGAGATCATCAGCATGGCGCTCGCCATGGTCAGCGAGAACGCCTCGGTGAACCAGATCCTGAAGGAGCTCTTCACAGAGGCGCGCCCCCACGCCCCCACTCAGCATCCCGATGACTCAGCCCCCACCCCCCCCCCCCCCTTCCCTTTACCCTTGACACATCCACCACACTAGCATGTCTCTCGGTGGCAAAAGCGGATTACCGTATCCCCCTTTGGGTTCGCTGCATATATATTATTGTGTTGATCCTCCTGATGGAGGAAAAACGTATTCATTTGAAAATCAATTAAAATAATTCTTCCACGCCGATGTTGCAAACCGATTTATGCAGCTCGTGAATACATTGGAGCTCGTACCGGCGCTGACACCCAGCATGCCGCTGCGCAGGTGGGCAACGAGCTGTACGTGTTCACCGCCAACCGCTACCTGTACCCGGGGGAGACCATCAGCTTCTTCGAGCTCATCGCTCGCGCCCGGGAGCGCGCGGAGATTGTGCTTGGCTACAAAGGCTACGACATGGACCGGCCAATGCTCAATCCACCGGACAAGGACAAAGAGTGCGGTTCCTTGCCGCAGGCTACACTGTACCATTAAAACGGGTTCGATTTGTGTGGATATATATATATATATGTACATATATGTATATGTGTATATATATATATATATATATTTGATTATATTAAATTTTGAATACATATACATACACATATGTATAAACTGTGTTGATATATACAATATATCATATGTATGCTATATATACAATATTCAGACAGATATATTGTACATATACAGATATTGAGTTGGGACATACATATCTCTGTATATTATCTATACACATATTTATTTACTATATTTATACATAAATATTTATACATAAATATATACATTAAAATTTAATATGTATAAAAATGAAAATAAATATATAAAAGTACATATATGTATATGTTTTTATATAAATTATAACACAATATATATATATATGTTATGATATCTAAAATTTTTAAGTTATGAATATGTTATATAGCTATAAAATGTGTTGATATATATACAACATATATACATATATACATATATACAGATATAATGTGCATATACAGATATTGAGTTGGGACATACGTGCGGTTTTTGTGGCAAAACATATAACGAACAAGGGCATTCCAAATGCAGTGTTGCCCCTCCTGGATGAGGGGCTCAAAAACAAACTATATAACCCAAACCGTGATTATGGTATACCCGCCGCATCCACCTGCCTGAGCGTTCCACCCCTCCTAGCGATCACATCGCATCCACCGACCCGCGGGTGTGACAACCCACACCGATACCCCGCTGCCGTACTATTACTATGCAGGATTTGAGCAGGAGCGGTGTTTGCGCGCCCCCCGCCATTAGGGGTATGTGATATATCACTGCGCCGACCAAAAAAACGAAATTGTGTTGTATTTGCACACTAATGAGCGCTCAGCTTAAGGACGCTGTGACATTGGTTGTGGGGTTGACACCAGGATCCCCCATTACAGTGAAAACAAGATTCATAGCAGTATCCCATGATGCCATGACATATTGCCGCCGTGCGCATAGGAAATTTCTCATTTAAACCCCGCGCGCGCTCTTGCATTGGACGCTGCGGCATGCAGGCTGCTGAACCTGGAGACCACCGAGTACATCGTCATTATGGCCGAGGAGGACAGCACGCTGGAGGACATGTCGGAGGAGCCGCTGGATGGCAGCAGCCGCATAGGCAGCCGCACCGGCAGCCGCGCCGGCAACCGGACGCCGCGCGAGCGGCGGCAGGCGCGGCATGACAACATCATGCACAGGTCCCCGCAGGGCAGCCAGGGGGACCTGCTGGAAGACGTGGCGGGTGGATTCGAGCGGGGGGCGGACAGCGCGGACGGCACCCCGTCCGCATCCCCGGCCCGGAGCTCCTTCCAGCTGTCGCCCAGATCTGTTTCGAATGGCTATTAGTTGGCCTTAGGGGAGACCACTGCATGCAGCTGCCTTCGGGAGCTTGCGCAGTAGTAGAAGGGGGGGGGGGGGGGGGGGGGGGGGGGGGGGTCCTGGACCAATCTTGCTGAGGATTAGGGACTCCGCCTTCAAAGGACGGCGGTGGCAAACGAGACTACCCACTTAAGCGTGTTTGTGACTCAGCAATTTTCAAATTTTACGTGGTGCATGTGGACACTGGGCAGCAGCCGAGACTGCATGCGCTCATGAAGTACTGCATTCTCCAGCCCGGGCGATGTGCCTAGGAATGTTGAGTTTGCAGCTCACGGCGTGATGCCATCCCTCATGCATCTGCTGGGCTGAGCCCCCTGCACGAATGTCGAATTGCCAGCATTATGTCAGCCAGCTGCGCCCATACAGCCCCACTCGCCTTCCTCCCGAGCAGCCGGAGCGCCATGTCGGGCAAGCGCAGGGCTCGTTTTAAAAGCGCCATCAACCATTTAGCCTGACGAATGCGCCGGGGCGATGGACACTTCGGACGGTGGCATGCGGGGGTCGGAACGTTAAATTGAACGTAAATTACTCCTATGAACAGCGGCGCGCTGTCCCTTGAGGCCGCCTCGCCACATGCGATGCGATCTGCCCTCGACATACTAGTCGCTACAGGTTGACTGAGCGACTACGGTGGTAGTAGGTACCGAGCAGGAAATCGGGACCTGGCGTGATGATGTTGTAGTTGGCGGAACCGCCAACGTCGTGGTGCGTGGTGTGGTTATCGTACACCCACTGGATGTAGGCTTGGAAGGGGCCACGCCGCGAGAACGGCAGGCACGGCAGGCCGTCGTCGTACTCGGCGGGCACCTCGTGCATATCCATGTGGAGCGTGTTCCACAGCGTGTTGTGGACAGTCATGCCCAGGGTAGCCGCTAGCGGCACCCACGCGCAGGGGATGTCGAGGTCGAGAGCGGCGTTGGCGGCGAACAACACCGAGCTCCCAAAGGCGACCTGTAGCACGGAGTTCGGTAGGTGAAAATAAAGCGCGTCGGTCACGAAACCGTCACGCATCGTCATGTTCTTCTCCGTGTCGATGTGGTGCGTGACGTGCAGGTCGTTCAGGTGGCTCACGCGGTCGCCGAAGGAGCCCTTCCGCGCGTGCATGAAGTATCGGTGCACCGTCCACTCGCCCGCCGCCCAAAGCGCATACGTCAGCACCGCGAGGCGGAGCGCCGGCAGCTCGTCAGACAAGACGGCAAAGCCCAGCAGACCGCCCGTGGCCAGAGCCGCCACGAACTGTGTCTCCAACCCCGCCCGCTCGAAGGTCACCCTGCTGACCCCGTCACGCTCGCGCTCGATCGGCTCGTCGTCGGCAATCGGCGCCGACGTTGACGCCGCGCCGGCCGGCAGCAGACGCGTCCGGGGAAGCTGCAGCAACCGGATGGGATGCAGCTGCCTGGGTTTTATGCCATCCTGCTGTTGACGATGCGTTGAAATACGACGAGGCAGCGCCCGGGCGCGGAGTGTCAGGCTCGCGTTCATGACAAAGATGCGGATATTCGAAGTCGCCTATATTTCCTATGGGCGAAGATTGGTTTTTGCTCAGACCCTAGCAGCAACTGATGTCCGAAACAGGCGCCCACAAAATAGAATGGGCTTCCCGTGCGCCTAGCTGATCACTGCAACATGAGCGCAACCTTGACACGAGTACACACAGTAGGTGACTCTGTGTGACACGAAGATGGATGGCTGGTCTAAAGTGAACATGCGCAGTGGCTCGCAGTCGTGGCGCACATATGAGCACGGTGACGGTGACCACATCAGCAGCGGGCTGGTTGGTCCCTGCTCTAGTACACAGGTACGAGTAGTTACTGCGGCGGCCGGTGGGCGGAGAGTACTAGTCTGGCTCGTCGTCGGACAATTTCAGCCATAAAACCCCGATGTACGGACGTACAAGGTAAGACTCAGCTATCGTGGCGCGCCCAGGTGGCATTACCTACGGCAGACTACCAGGCAGTGATAATTGGGCCACGCGCGTTTCCTTCGCCACTAGCGACTATTTATTGGTACCCGCTCATTTCAGTATTGGTTTCGCATGGATCTTAACCACGATTGGCTTGAAGTCGGGTTTTCAAAACTTCAGGCTGTATTGCTGCAGAGCTTAATCTATTTCAGCCGGGAGTGTGTCAGGCTGAGCTTTAGATCAAAACTTCGGGCGGAAGGTGGGATTGTAACAATTCAGTGCAGCATGAATAAGACCTGCTCTGCAGCCTAAAGAATGCCGTGCATGCAGAGTGTCCCACTTGCGTTCGTTGTGATAACACCCATGACTGCTCAAAATGCAAGTCAATCGTGGACTCCAATGATGTAAACGTCATGTAATTACAATTACATAGTGAGAAGGACTACCATGTGCACCAAGGGAGTTCGCTCCGACGATTCGACAATAAAAATAGACAGACATGATGCGCGCAATGTCCTTGCCAAATATGGTTAACGAAACGGTGGAAGGTGAGTATACCAGGGTAATTACTAATTTATTATTAGGACATTAGCATAGTGGCAAGTACCTGGGGAATTATTTGTATTCTGAGTTGCAAGTGACGGTTGTGCGTGTGCATTGTGGCTTTATGCGTCGGCGTGTGAGTGAAGGACCTGCACGTCATGGGCGGGTGGGCCCCATCAACGCCGCCGCGCCGCGCCGACACCACGCGCCGATGCGGCGGTGCAGCCGCTGCGCGGTTTCGTATTGTCATGTCCCGCCGATAACGCAATGCAATGTGGCGCCCATACAAGTAGGACGTGGTGGAGCGTCGAAGGGATACGTTTCTTGCGCCCCAGTGACCGCCTCGAGGCATCCACGATCGCATTCGGGTATGGCGCCGGTAAATAAGGACGATGGACGGTGTTCCGCCGTTGCGGCGCCGCGCGCGCCGCCTACTACATACTCGGTACCGGTGGTACCTACACCCCTCCACATAAGTTTGGGGTCCTTTTTTGGCTGAATATGAAATGAAAATACTAGGGTATCTAAACGTAGGGCTTTAGGGCTGGAACCCGGTAATGTTTTAGGTTGTTATAAAACCTTTTGCTTGATAGGGTCTGAATTATAACCTAGTACCCTAAGAATAGGGTATTGCGATCTGGCGCGGGGCTCAAAGGGCATGACGCAGTGATGCACAACAATACATGTTATTGGCACACATATGATGGCCCACATGCATAGAGCATTGTATATATGGTGCAATGCCCGTAGATGTGTGAGGAAACATAGTAGCTCGCGGGTTGGGTGGGGTTGGGTGGGCATAGTCACGTAAGGCAGAGTGGGCACACGTGCGTGTGACGATGCTAGGACCAGTGCAGTTCTGCCCACTGCAAGCGACACCCCCTTGACTTCAAACGCTTATAGCGGCTCAGGGAGTGCTCCAAAAATTTTAAACAAATGCGCAAAAAAATCCTTGCGTCAAACGCGTGAGGTAATCTTCGGCGTTTGGGCTTTGGAGCACCTAATTTGCACGTTTTGACCACTTTCTAGCGATGAACATAAAATACATCAATCACGGCATCATTTCGCAACACTCAGCCTCAACATGGGGGCGTAGCTTTGCGCTATGTGTGTCCCCTTACTCCATACGCATTTGTGTGACAGTGTTATGAATGTAGATGCACACGGGCGGCGCAAACTTGCCACATGCTCCCTCTCTAGCCATGTCCTCGATGGCCAACAACATTGTACTGTTTTCAACATATAATTTTTGCTGATATTCAAGCATTTAATAGCGCGCTGCTATGTGGCATTCTACTTGTGATTCGGCGCAATTGCCATGCGTGCACGTGACCCCCATTGATACGCTCACGCCTAAGCCAAGGAGGGCTCAATAAGCCTTTCATGCGTGAGTTGGCAACAAGAACAGCACCATTTTTGGCCGAAAATCACGCCATGTAGTGGTGAAACTGTAATTGAGGGCTTGTGCAACACCCTTAGTGACCTAATCTTGGTGCCCCACACATGTTGTAGGTGAAACTTACACTAAAGATGGCAGCATGTCAGTACGGCGTGGATTTGCGCGTTGGATGTATGCGTACGAAGGGATGGCGCAACTTGTTATTTTCCAGTGCAAGTTTTACACGCATTGATTTGCCATGTCTCGAGGGGCGCAGAACGACGCATGCCATGTCGCACGGTTAGGCCTAGAGCGCGCCCCCATTTTTCCCCAAGTCGACCTCGCCCTTAGTCACTTGCATGCAATTGCCCACGCCGTACTTTCTACATGACATGCGCATGTCGAACAAAACTGCAAAACCCAAACTTAAGTGGAGGGGTATAGTACTGGTGTGAATTCCAAGAACGTGTTACATGAGCTAGCTGCAAAAGGCGATCGGGAAATCACCCGAAAAGTCAATAAGAAACGCCCACTACGGCAACTACTGCGAGGTGGAAGCAGCAACAAAAGAGGGTGCGGAATGAGCACGAGCAGACGCATCGGACTTGGTTGTCTGCACTCCGGCAGAGAGAATGCCGCCCAAGGCACCATGCGCGCAAGCATGGACTTGTTGCAACAACCCCCGCCGCGAGACAAGTGATGCTGGCGGAACTCAGCGACATGGCTAGCGACAAAGTTCCGAAGAGCCCGGACGGAATGACCACGAAGGACGCATGAAGTCCGGTCGGAAGGACCGCTAGGGAAGTTGCGCACAGCAAGAAACTACACCGCGAAAATGTAGACAATCGTCGAAGCAGAATTTCCGAGCGAGGCGGCCGCAGTCCTCAATAACCACAAAAGGGTAGTACCGGTGAACACCTTGCACCGGGGCGGAAGACGCTCGGTCATCCGCCGCCAGCTTGTTGTGCTCCGCCTCTGTTGCCGCATTCCGGGCGGATGCACCAACGGGGTTGTTAGTAGACGATGGACGGTGTCCCACCGTTGCGGCGCCGCGCCTACTACTCGGTACCGGTGGTACCTAGTACTGGTGTGAATTACAAGAACGTATTACTACTTAGATGAGCTGGCTGCAAAAGGCGATGAGGAAATCGCCCGCAAACGCAACAAGAAACGCCCACTACAACTGGGAGATGGAAGTAGCAACAAAAGAGGTGCCGAATGAGCACGAACATACTTATCGGACTTGGCTGTCTGCACTCCGGCAGAGAGCATGCCGCCCAAGGTACCATGCACACAAGCATAGATTCGTTGCAACAACCCCCGTCGCGTGTGCGATATGTGATGGCGGCGGAACTCGGCATGCGGGCTAGCGACAAAGTTCCGAAGAGCCTGGACGGACCGACCACCAAGGAAGCATAAAGTCGGGGCGGGAGGACCGCAAAGGCGGAAGTTGCGGACATCAAGCAACACCGCGAAAATGTAGACAACCGTCGAAGCGGATTTTCCGGCCGCGGTCATCTTCAACCACAAACGGGTATGTAGTACCGATGAACAACTTGCATCAGGGCGAAAGTCGCCCGGTCCGCCGCCAGCTTGTTGTGCTCCGCCTCGGTTGCCGCGATTCCCGGGGTGCACCAGCGGTGATTGTTGCCCCAAGCAGTGGGGGTCGTGGAGAATCACAAGAACGTGAGAAACAAATCCACCGCTAAAACATTACGTTGACACTACCTATATAATGAACACTCCTATAATGGACCCATCCTCATAGTGATGAAAAGAGGGGAGGGGCCAGTAACAAAGGTGCTAGTACTTTACTTGACACCCCTATATAATGAACCTACCCATATTGTGAAAAGGGCGGGGGAGGGGCCCCGACTGTTCATTACAAAGGTAGTGTCACGTGAGTACTAAAATGGGCGTTTTAAATTGCCGTGGATTTACATATACGCAGCATTGCGGAGTACAACTGGAGAACGGCATTTGAAAATGCCGGTTTTCCCCGCGCCGTCACCCGCCGTACAAGATGCGGCGCGCGGCAGCTTTGCTTCAGTTTCCTCTCTTGTGTTACACGACCGGAGCTCTGATTATTACTTGCTCACATCTGAGCAATTTCGAATCCGAGCACCATGTTCCATCCACACTTGTGCCTGATGCTTGCATCACTCTACCCTTGCATCCCTTCCCACACCTATTGCTACGCTGGTAGTAACGATGATTAGGCCGGTAAGCCCTCTCGTCTGTTGTCCCCGTTCGATAAGCGATTGAGTCGCTGAGTTACTTGACTCGGACGATGAATGCTATCACGACATCAAGTCAGCGCAAGAGAATTTTCTCACTGCTGAAGGCGACAAGACTCGAGATTATTGCAAGATGATCCTCGAGCACCACACCCCCGCGTGCGCTGATCGTCGTCCCGCATTGCGCGTCTCCTACACGACCTCTTCACTGACCACGTATGTATGTATACTCTGCCCCCCTAGCCCATGTTGCCTTGGCCAAAACAAAATTTTGGGCGGTCAACCCGAGCGAGCATTTCAAGTCTTGTACTGCCGCCGCAATGTCGGACTGGCTCTCTACGGCCGTTCGTCTTGTCGGTGCGTGCCCCCCCCCCCTCCCCCCCCCACTCCCCCCCCCGCCGGCTCTTCCTGGAGCTCACATAGCCTTCGCAAGGGAGCAGCATCTGCCGCTATTGCCATCGGAACTCCACTATCCAACATTTGCTACCAAGGCGGCTGGGCCACTGACTCCGACGCCGTTCTGGACTACATCGACCCCAACGTCCTTGATTCGTTCTTTGCCCAATGTGTGGTTCTTCGGTCACATCGCGCCCGCCGCCCTCCGCCACCTCCAAGTCCAATAAGACTCCGCAGCGGTGGCCTTCCCGGTGCACCCTTCATGACCTGGCGCTACCCCTTCTCTGTGAATTTACAGCTCTCATCTCCGTTCGCTCATCACTGGCAAAACCAGACTCAACTTTGAAATGTTCTAAGCTGCTTGGTTATGGGGTTTCCAAATTTCCCCAACCGTTTTTCCGGCTACCGTGCTGCTCAGTGGTACGGGTTACTAGGCACATGTCGTTGCGCCCTTTTTGGGTGCAGCACGAGTAGAGATAAAAGCAGCCATAATGAGCCTGCTATCTTCCATTTTCGCTGCGTTACACGCGGCGCCCCCCCTGACTCCGTTTTCCCTCCACGCTTTCACTTTTAACCTTCCTGCCAATTTCGGATCTTGTCTGTGTAAAAATGTGTTCGCGACGTTTTTTGGCAAAATCAGACTCAACTTTGAAATGATATGTTACAATAGACGAAAGGAGGCGCGGTGCGGTCAGGACGACGACGACGACTTGCAGGTACTGGTGCTGACTGCTTGGGGCGGCTGGCTTTCGTCGCACTCGTCGTTGACCGTTGCCCTGCACGAGTGCTTGCAGGCCCGCGCACCTTGAGCTCGGTAGCGGTGCTAGGATTGCGTCTCCTGTCCCCACCCACCGAACACTGTGACTCACCTCGCCCAGTAAGTTGTACTGCCAGTAAAAGTGAGCGGGTTGTGCGCGGCGAATCGGTGCGATATGACGCCCCGCCCGTCGCCTTGTTCGCGACCTATGCGACTGTCCGCCGCGGCGGCGCTGCTCGCGTTGTTGCTGCTGTCCGGCTGGCACTCCCATGGCCCACGGATTGCGCAGGGCAGACGACGCAAGGCGCACCGACCGGCTCGCAAGTCCGCGGCCGTTCCGTGCCCCCGGCTGCCACCGCCGCAGCCCCTGCCTGCCGGCGCGGCGAGCGGACTATGCCGAAAACTAATATATTTACACATTCCCAAGTGCGGCGGCTCTACCGCTATGGCGAGCTTTCAGGCGCTGTCCGCACGCGGAGTGAAAGTGCTCAAACACACGCAGCACGCGAACCACAGCCTGGCGGCTGAGATCGCGATGGAGGCCGCCGATCCATGGCGTTTTCCGCGCAAGGTCATCGAGATACATGTCAGCAGCGGCAGCTACCGGGATGACCATGCGGCGATTATGGCGCTGCGCGGCTCGTATGAGCGGGCGGGGTGCGCGGTGGCCCTCGCGACGCTCGTCCGCGAGCCGGAGTCCCTCGCCAGGTCGTGGTTCACGTACTGCAGTAAACAAGGCGCGAAGCTGAAGGGCAGGCCGCAGATGAAGTATTTCATGCCGCCCTTCTGGGCGATGCTGAAAGCCTGCGGTCGGCGGAACGTGATGACGCACTTTCTCGCGACAGGCGCGATGTGCGAGGTCGAGCCGAATGTGGAGTATGACGACAACACTGTCACGGACCTGTCTCGCATTCTATCCGATTTTGACCTGCTTGACGACGTCCGCAACTTTTCGACGTGGCTGGCACGCGCGTTTCACTTCATGAACGAGGGCAACATGTGCGCGATCGTCAACAAGAACTACCACGGCTCCAAGGCCTTCAGCGAGGAGACGCTGCGGCTCGACCTCGGTCTGCCCGCCGCCCAGCCGGCATTGGACGGCGGGCGCCCGCCATACTGCGCCTGGAGTCCGGACAACGTGGAGCTCGTAACGGGCGCGGCCGACCTGAGCACGGCCCGCCTTCTCCCGCAGACCGAGATGGACGCCTTGACGTCGCGGGACAAGCAACTGTACGCGTTGCTTCAGCCGCGGCTTCGGCAAGTGGCGGCGCAGGGGCTCCTGCACTTGGACGATGGGCTGTAAGGAGGTGTAGAAGGGGGCTGTGCAGTCTGCAATCCTTATCGGTTCTTTCTTTCATATCCATACAAGTTTCCTCTCGCCGGGTTGAGCAACCATACGTAACCTCCCAAAACTCGGACGGAAAAAGTGGCACCTATGTTCTCACAGAAAATCCCGCGATGCGGCAGTTGAGGTTCGTGTACAAAGCGCCATCATTGGTGCTAGTGTTGCACACACCACACTTATCTGAGCTGCCGCTCCGCGCGATCAGCCCATCTGTTCGCATGATGGTGCTGGGAGGGGAGGTGCTTTGGCTGGGCGCAGGGGCGCATCATGCCAATGCGGGGCGGGCCGGGTCGGTGATGCATCGTTTTCGGAAAAGACGCTCTGAGATACAGGGTAGTTAGAGGATAAAGATTACAATTACTCGCATACCTTTTAATATGTACAGGGTATTCAGCATCTCGTTATATCTCATCTGTAAGGATACCGCGCAAAACGCACCAGGCACTGGGTACCCACATGGGGATTTGTGTGGTACATATCCTTACACCCCCCCCCCCCCCCCCTCTTGGATGGAGGACGCGCGCATTAGGTCCGGGTTCGATCCCTTGGAGGGATATATAATATGATATGATATCCCGCATGTTGGACGACTCAGCCAATGAAAGCGGATCGCCACCGAATCCAAGCCGAAACGTTGCTGGAGGAGGTCCTCCATCCTAAGGGGGGGGGGGGGGGGGAGTGCAAGGATACGTACCACACAATCCCCATGTGGGTGCCTGGTGCGTGGTATCCTTACAGTTGGTGCTTCTACGCGCGCATTAGGTCCGGGTTCGATCCCTCGGAGAGATATATGATATGATATGATATGATATGATATGATATGATATGATATGATATGATATGATATGATATGATATCCCGCATGTTGGACGACTCGGCCAATGCGGGTCGCCACTGAATCCAAGCCGAAACGTTGCTGGAGGAGGTCCTCCATCCTAGGGGGGGTGGAGTATAAGGATATGTACCACACAAATCCCCATGTGGGTACCCAGTGCCTGGTGGGTTACCGCGCAAAACGCACCAGGCACTGGGTACCCACATGGGGATTTGTGTGGTACATATCCTTACACTGTTATTGGGGAGAACGTTATCGGGGATACTACCAGTAGGCAGCGTAGCATGTTGGGTGCAACTCTTTGACTCCACATGAACACCTCCCTTAGCAAGGCAGCAGCGTCGGCTATATTGAATACGGCAGTCTGAGGGGCGTGGGACGCTTGGCTTGATCCACTTCATGGATACATAGACAAATGAGGCACACCGAGTCGACCTATACTACGCAAATTTACGCGTCGTCAGCCCGTGACTGTACGCTATACGCCATTCATGCCGAGGTGATGCGAGACCCTGTGCTCCGTAATAAAGTAGTTTATTTGCAATGCGCCGACGGAGGGCCGTGTAGCCTGGTCGCCCGTGCACTGCCTGGAACCGGCGGTAGCACTGTTTCGTTCCGTCCAAGAAAACGACAAGAATAAGCGCGCCGCAGGGGATCATCGATACTTACCGCCACATGTACCAGACAACATTCCAAGAAAGACAGCGGCTGCTGGCCTCCGGGTGCCTACGCACCTGCTGTGAGACCCCACGCATCAAATTATTGGCCTTGCCCGCTAGCGTGCTGATGAACCATTCACTGTCTTTGTTCCATGTGAATTGACCTCTGGCAGGTTCTTAATCGCAGTGCTCCTATCACTGTTTAGGCAGTAGTAATGGCGCAGCCGCCATGCCCATAATGGCGGGCCAATATATAACCTAATCAAGCTTTGGGTTCTCTAGAGATATTATTATTGACTTTGACCCCGATTGCGAAGAAGGAAATCATATATTCAGGTGGAAATCCACCACAAAAATAATACAGAGTATCCGATTCGATGGTGCAAAACAGTTCAGCAGCATTTTGCGACCCGCGGACCCAATTAAGGGTTACGGGTTAGGGTTACGGGTTAGGGTGCAAAAGAAGAGTGGTTTAAAGAAGCAGGAAGCGCAATAATAACGATCCCTGGCAAATGAGCGGCCCAGCGCCCTACTGGCAGCGGCCGGATCAACTTGCTGCGGTCGGCATCCAGCGCTACTCGAACTCCTCCACGCTGTGGTCGCTCGAGTGCTTGGACCCCTCCGGCGGCTCCGCGTGGCACTCCTCGCAGACGACGAGGCCGCAGTCCTTGCAGCGGAAGTCGGGCAGGTTGTCGTTGCAGAGCTGGCACTCTTCCACGCCCTCCTCGTCCTCGTTGGCGGGGTTGACGTAGCGCTCGATGCCCTGCAGCCCACCGGGGGGGGGGGGGGGGGGGGGGGCGGCAGCATCACAGTATCGATTCTGGTCAGTGTTGCGCGCTAGTACTGTTTTTCCGCCCCCGGGACGACAGGACTGGCACCAGTGAAACCCTTGCAGCGTCTCTACGACGGCCGTTTAGGCAGCAGTCCAGTTACGGAAAGCCTCGGATAGGCGACGCTCGGTTATAGTCGACAAGGAAATTGCCGAAGCATTCCGCAAGACTGATAGGAGTACTCTTACTCTTGCGATACGAGGCTTCGTGTAAAACCGACTTCAATTCGACCCTCCTTATTCAGGGAGGGTCCATAACCATGCCGAGTACAGCGAGCTTCATGCTACGAACTCAGTACGCCGGTTCAAGGTCAGCTACTCAGTTCAGCTTGTGACACAAGTCGCCCACCACAAATAGGTGCCGTGACCGGGAGACACACCAGCTGTGAGATAGTTTGATGTGAGATGCTGTCACTCGCCACTCAAGTGCGCTCAACCTTCCTGCTTCAGTGTTTACTTGGTTTGGTGTTAACTAAATTGAGTAGGCGTCCTTACGTTCAGTTGAGCCAACTCTGACCGGACTTCCGCCCAACCCTGGTTCCGGCCCGGAGAAGGAAAGAAGGATGAGGGGGACCAGCACGGACCTTTTTCACCTCCGTGGCGAGGAACTCCTCGCGGTACCTGGTGAGGGTCTTGTCCAGCTGCAGCTCCTTCAGGGTGTCGGTGCGGGCGATCACGCGCTCCACCAGCGCGATGGTCTGCCCGGGCGGCCCGGCTGCGGGTCAGAGGCGTCACGTGCCACGCTGTGCTGGCGTGCGCGGTGGCTACTGCGGGAGCGGAGTGGGTGTACTTGGCAGGACAGGGTGGGAGGCAGCACTGTAACAATTCCAGGATGGGTCCGCGGGTCGAAGAACGAATGAGGACTGTTGCGACATCGAGTTACAGTTTCTGTTCAGCTTTCGTGTTGTATTCTAATAAGGCTCGAGATAAACTAAGTTCTCATCTCGTCGCAGGGAGGGTATAAAAAAAACATAAAACATTTAGCAAACCCAAAGTGGAGGGAGGCGGGGGCTGGAGGAGGGGGGGGGGGGGGGGGGGGGGGGGGCTTACTGTCTGCAGGCCAGCGCCATCCTGACCCACGTGCTGCTTGATCTCCAGCTGGCGCAGGCCCTGCCCGAGAAATCAAGCCACCGTCAGGAGCGCCCCCCGCCTATCGCAAGGCACAGCCGCAGCTGCGGAGCACTCACACACCGGCGGCTTGGGATGGCGGCGCGGGCGCGCTCACCTGGGAGATGTCGCCCGCGGCCATCAGCGCCGGGCGCACCTCCTGCAGCAGCGCGAGGCAGAAACGGACCAGAAAGTCCGCGCCCTCCGCCACGAACCTGTTCCGCGAGGCGAGGGCTGGGGTCAGCTGGGGTGCGGGGCGCAGGGTGGGGGGGGGGGGGGGGGGCGGCCATCTCAAGCATCAGGAGAGTGCGCACCGCTCGAAGAAGGTGATGAGGTTGAGGTACGGCAGCATGGACACGCCTGGGAGGCAGCAGATATGGCGCCGTCGCCAGAGGGGATGTCAAATCGTTACCGGGAGAAGATATGGCGGAGGATACACAGCTGGATGATTGGCAAGACGGGGTGGGGGGGGGTGTAGGGAGGGGGCGCACCCAGGGCGGCGCAGTACTTGGGGCACCAGGTGCCGGCCGGCAAAAACAGCTTGGTGGCTAGGTGCGCCGCGAGCTCAGGGTCGGTCCTGCGCAGACAGTGAGGATCAGCAGGAGGCAGAGGTGGTCAGCCGGCGAAGCAAAACCTATAAAAAACAGACACTGGCGGTGACTCACAGCAACCCACACTTGCATTCCAATATCCAGGTGTCAGCAGAATTGTTCTCAACTTCGTAATGATTTCTTTATCAATTCGACTGAAATTGACCTCAGGAGGGCAGGGCGCCTCCCCGTGAGTTGTGTTCGCCGGTAAAGCAAAAAGCCGAGAATCAACATCAAAAAGGGAAGAAAATGATAGAGAAAAGTTGAATAATAACAGCGTACGAACAAGAGCGTGCGAGACAGGGCCGGGTCAGCGGTGGCGAGGGAACAGGGGGGGGGGGGGGGGGGGGACAGCGTGCCGCACTTGGCCAGGATCGCCTCCACGCAGTTGGCGTCCGCCGCGAGGCCGACAGCCAGGTTGCGCCAGTAGGCAAACACGCCGTGCCGCGGCGAGCGCTGCAGCAGGTGAAGCGTGCGAACCACCTGCACCGGGGCGGGCAGGGGGGCTGTCCTCAGCCTGCTGAGTTACCATCGACGCAGCAGCTGTGCTGGCGCACACAACTGGCAGACGGCGACTTGGCAAGGTCTAGAGATCCGTCAGGGAGGGGGGCGGGGCACACGGGGGACAGGGCGGGGCCCACCTGGTCCGCGGGCAGCATCATGAGGAGGAAGCCCGCAACGCGCGCCTCGCCCTGAGCGCATGCAGGCAGGCGGGTGGGCGTGGATCAGGCGCTGCATGGCCCCCAAGCTGGCACCTTGGCCGGCGCACTCATGGGCATCCCCATTTCAATGCCCGCCATCAGGATGCCGGCAAAGGTTCCTAAACATCTTTCGCCCCGATTCCGGAACATCTGCATCTCAATGTGAATTGTGAGGGCAGCTCTTGTTCTTGTCATTGGTGCGTCGACACCCGTGCCCAATGAGCATGGCACGCGGCAGGCAAAGAAGGGCGGCTTGCTGCTATATGGGGTGTGCTTGTTGGTGGTGGTGGTGGTTGGGGGGGGGGGGGGGGGGGGGGCACCTGGTGGTACTCGCCATCGAAGAGCTCCGCCGCCTGCTGCAGCACCGGCTCGAGCACCGACTTGGCCAAGTCGCCCTGCATGCGCCGTCACACCATCCTGAGCCCGCCGCGCACCCCCCCCCCCCCCCCACACACACACGCCGGCGCAGGCGCAAGTGGGGCCGCGGCGCCCCACCTGGAAGGTGCGCTTTGTGTCGGCGTTGATGATGCGCTTGAGCTCGTCGGGCGTCAGCTTGGGCAGCTGGTTCAGCAAGGTGCGGATGCCGCCTGCTCGCAGCCGCAGCGGTTGGGGGGAGGCGGGGGAGGTAAGCAACCCATCCGCCGGGCACTGCCCCCATACTGGCAGCTGCGCCAAGACCCAAGACAGCTCAGCGCCCACCATGGGAAGGGGAGAGCGCAACAGGAGGAGGAGGGGGGCTCCGCACCATCCTCCAGCTCCTGCGCCTCCCGCAGCGGGCTGGCCTCGGGGTCTGCCGCCTCCAGCGCCGCCAGCGTCGCCTCCATGCGCGCCGAGCAGGCCTGCAGGTTGGCGCCGTCGCCCTGGCAGGGGACGAGGGGGCAGAGGGTGGGCATGAGTGGGGGAGGGGGGACTGGAGCGCGCGAGGGAAGCAGGGGACCCAGTCGCAAGCATGCCATGCCCAGCCAGTCATGAGGGCGGGGGTTGATGCCCGCGCAGACCGCACACACACAGACACAGACACAGACACAGACACAGACACAGACACAGACACAGACACACACACATACACAAACACACACGCACCTGCAATGTATGCCCTCGGCCACGCTTCGGGCGCACTATATATTCTTATCGCGTTTGACCCCCTCACAAAGAAGGGAATGCGATGTTTATCTGCAGCTGTATCAGCATCCACCGCCAAAACACATAAAACACACTCTCCAGCTGGACAGTGAAAACAATTCATCATTTTTGCAGCCCGCGGACCCATTCATTTGTGCTGTTTGATTCTCTTTTGGGGAAAGCTGCAGCGGATACGCACACCGGCCGAGCCCGAAGCCAGAGCGGCGGGAGGCGCAGGGCGAGAGGCGGGAGCAGCATGCATGCATGCGCCGGTGCCCCCCCGCGCCCCAACCTCTTTCTTGGCCTCTTTGCGCTGGCCACTGGGAGGCGGAGGGGGCTGCCGTGCCCACCTTGAGCAAGCCGGCCTCGAGGTCCAGGATGGGCGTGATGGACTCCTGCTCCCACACCGTCTCGCTGCTGCCGAGCACAAAGTCAGGGGAGGTGGCGGCAGCGTGCGGGGCCGTGGCCGGGGAGGCGGCCGCCGGGGCTGACTGCTGCACGGAGCCAACATGCGCCAGCGTGAGCTCGCTCAGCTTCCTGCGGGTGGCGGTGGCGCCGCCAGTCAGCCTCCCCGCACGCCACAGCGCTGCTTGTGGTTGCTCTGACGTGGTCGCTGCAGCGCTGCGAGTGGTCGGGTGGCACCACCAAGGGTGCAAGGACACGCACGATGAGGGAGTAACACCCCTCTCTCCCAGTCCTTCGCCTCGATAAGTATGTCATGGAAGCGACACTCTCAACAAGTCCAGCTGTTGTAAATTTGGCGCCGGAGTTTCATCCAAGTCCGGAGTTTCATCCATTGTCTCATACATGGGGTGACTGGACAGTGCTCAGACGGCACCAGCGTTTATGAAAGCATAGGCCACACTGGCGCCCTTTACTCCGGCCCTGGCGGTTGACGAAGCCTGTTGCGGAACCGATACTAAAGACAAGGAGAGAGACGACAGAGAGCAGAGGGGAATCTAAACGCAGGTACGAGTAGGGGGAGAGCGCTGGGGAGTGATGAACACGGGGTAACTACGAAAACGCAGCAGCAGACCCGACAGTAGGTTTGAAAGCAGACTGTCCATTACTTTGTCGATGTTGTGTTTGTGGTGCCGGTTGAAAGCTCCCCCCCCCCCCCCCCCCCCCCCCGGGGCGCGCGCGCTCCCCGGCCGAGCCCCAGTTTCTTCTGTCTGTATGCCATTAGATTTCTTTTCGTCTACTGCCCGGTTGACCAAAGACAGGTGCCGGGACGAGCGGTGGGGGAGGGCTCGGCGCCGCCCAGGCGGCGGCCAGCAGAGCGTACTTGGCATACTCGGCCACGGAGGACGCGGCGGCGAACGCCTGCGCCTCCAGCCCCGTCACCACCTCCGTGGCTCGCGCCTCGCTGAGCTCCCTGCCAGAGAAGAAGCCGATGCCGCGCATGTTGACGACCGCGTTGCGAACCGTCGTGGCGCGCGCCTCCGCCGGCAGCGACAACGGCATCCTGGCGTTTAAGTGACGGGGGCTGGACGGCTTGGGGGGCGCGTGAACGCTTGACCTGTGAGGCGCCGAAAAGACTGAGCAGGGAAGGTGTCGGACTGACAGAGGACTACAGTATGAGCGCGCTGCAAGCTGACAGGCCCGTCCAGGCGATCACCGCCACGGCGCCGCCACTGTAGTCGCAAGCGATCGGGCACGACCGCCGCCCTATACGGTACCCTAAAACCCTAAACCAGTTCTACTACACATACCAGTACTGGCTTGAATTACAAAATAAGGCCAGTGACAAATCCACCGCTTAAAAAATAGCAGCGCGCAGCCACTGTGTCTGCTGCCATCATCGACGACCGCGCGAGCCGCCGGCGTTTAGTCGCTCGCGCCCACGCCAGCACCCGCAGGACAAACGACAGGTACTGTAGTACCACGGCGACCTGTATGATGCGCGTTGGCATTATTGCATGATGTTGCTGCTTTTTTTCAATTTCTAATTCCGGGCGCGCGCGGCAAGCCGGTAAAGCACTCGCAGCGTGTCGTCCTCTCATTCTGCGCTGCTTCTCCGCCTTCCTCGCAGTTGCAGCAGACACAGTGGTGGGCGTATGGCATATTGCTTGTATTATTAGGTGATTTCTAATTGGCTAATTGCCTCCCGCCGCAGGTAATAGCTCATATGTCAACTAGTTGTACATAAATAACATTCCATATCGATTCGCACATGTATTATAAATGTTGTAGTGTATCTTATCGTGGAATAAGCGTATGCCGTAGACAGTACTACCTCCCCCTATGTTCTTATTGTATGCAGAACATTTTATCTAATCAACTTTAATCCATTTTCACATTAATTATTTTAGCAATAATGTGTATACAGGTGCCCATATCGTGGTTGCCCCTACTGCTGTGCTCCAATCAGCGAGTGTCCAATATCCAGACGCTAGCTAATGCCCATGTCTGGGGTAGAATCACAGCGATAAGAAAATGCTACCAAGTGATGGCGGCAACAGCTACCCGCACAGTCCAATCACTACAATGGCATACCTATGCTATACACCTCAACTTATTATGCGCGAATACACATCATGGTATATGCTTTGCAGCATGGCCAAATATGTACACGTAGGGTATAGGGGGAAGTGAAATTCGCATGCTCGTTAGATACAACCATGAAATGAATGCTGTAGCTTCACTTATGATACCCGGCAGAGGATAGGACAACGAAACAAGAAGGTTTAAGACATCCGCCAGCGTGCGACTGTAGCATTGCATCAAGCAATGATACTGTGTCTGTGCTGAGGGCGCACACCTAACAGCTTTTTATTATGACTTCCGCTATTAGATTTTTACAGTTTGGCTTGTCAAGGTACTCGACCAAACATCACCATGCCGGCACAGAAGCGGCGCAGCTGACCAGAGCACCAATTGCCCGCATCCGCAAAGGACAAGGTTGCAGAACAACAAACAAAGCAGAACCTCCCGCTACGCTATACGGAAATTCAGCTAGTAGTGCAGGGTCATTGTGCTATATGTGCACCACCCATACTGCCCCACATCCTGAGAGGACATGCCAAACCGGGATAAGTGCTGGTCTGTCGCTATGTCCGGATCAGCATAGAAGCAGCACAATTTCACGATGGTGGGCAGAACCTCCCGCTACAGATGCGCACATCCTTGCAATGTATGCGTCCCAGACATCCTCGCGATTCCATAACAGTAATGCGGTAAAACAGTCTGGCGGGATTGCACATGATTCGGTACGAGTGGCAGCCAACGCCCGCGATAACCCCCGCCATGTAATTTCGACCGCATCGCTGGCATTCGGCAGCATTAGAGCGGTCAAGGATTTGCGAACAGATGTGCGCCCATCAGCTACTTCATGCCGAATCGGTATAAACTCGCAGCCCTTAGCTGGTGCTTTCTATCTCAGCCATGGCTCTTCCTCTGTGTCGTGGCTCTTGCCATTCAGTGGCAGCGCAGACGGCGGATGTCAGACATGCCATATACACTGTATAATTTCCAGGTAGACTATATTGAACCAACTGTCAGCATCGCAGTGGTGCATGCAGCTCCCAATAGCATCTGCGCGCCATATGGTCGCAGCAGAGGAGCTGGTAGATAATACAGCGCACTACAAACAGATGCTCACTCAAGTAGCTACTTCATTGATGCTTCCTACCGGCCGATCTAGGTTGCAATTTTACAGTATACAATGTAAATGGATGTAAGATCTTTGTTTTTATGATGCCCTTTTTGTGGCATAAGCACGGGATTCTATTTATTCGCGCTACCCAAGAGATGCGAGCTAAAAAACCCGAAGGCCTGGAATAATCGAGGCCCTGAAACTCATCATAAAGGACCTAAAGTCCCAAGCCTACCGCTGTTTACTATAGTTCAGGCTGATGACCGTCATCGCCTCACTGCCAGGTGGTTTGTACACCACCGCGTTCCCGCTTCCCTGGCCGGGTACCGAAGCCTCCACATAGTAGCTGAGGCCAGCCACAAACAGTGGCACCTGCGTGCAGGCGGCTGTCACCTAAAACATCTGGTCCGGAAGCCCTAGCTAGCAAAGCACAAACTTTACCACGCCCTGCACGTCAGCATTGGAGGCCGATCCCTCTGTTGTGTCCAGCCGCGGGCATGGCCCGGGTGGTACAAAGCCAGGACTGCCCCAATTCTAGGCGCTGCTGCGCGCCTGCCGCCGGGGCAATGTCGCTGCCAACTCCCTGACCAACGGATCCTTCTTCGCACGCCCGGGCGCGGCCAAATACCCACCCCGGCAGCCCAGTCCTGCATTCATCGTGAAGCTGGCATCTACACCCCGCACGATTGGGATCTGCGGAACGATGTAGAGAACATTGGAGGATGGCTTGGGCAGGTGTTTGACTTTCTGGAGATGTTTTTGTGCCCGTCATTCGATTGGCTGACAATCACTGCGACGTTTGACTCTGATGCTGAGCCACTCTCCCCCCTTTCCCCTCCCCGCCCATGATTCCAAGATGGCGGACCGCTGCCATCGCAGGATCCCTTCATGAGTGAATGGCCACACAGTCTGTGGCTTGGATGGGAGCAAGCTGCGACTAGAACTGCGGCCGCCAGATCAGACCATTAATCTGTGCCGTTGCAGTCCCGCCACGTTGCAGCTGGCGGGAACTAGCTCACAACATGCTGCAGGGGAGGTGTCGCCAGATGTGTTTGACTGGTTTACCAACCAGGACATGCAGTTGCATCACATGGCTTGGCGGCGCTGAGATGACGCAAATGAGCAATATCATCATAAAGTGTGCCAGGCATACCATTGATGGCGACCATGCTGCGAATTGCACTGAAGTTTGCTTACGTAGGAGCCAGCAAATTCAATGCCACGTTGCTCTGGGCAGCCTGTGTCGCGCTGTGCCTTGCCTGCTGGCTGCAACATATTCGCCAATCAAGCTGTAATTCCTGTTGCACAGCTTTTGGCGTGGTTGAGGTGGTGATGCCATGTGGTGACTATTCCCACCCAAGCAAGGAATGGATGTAGTACCGTGTAAGGTTATTAGTAATGGAAGTAACAAGGGTGAGCGACTCGCCTGAAGCCAAAACTTTTGATGACTATAACCCCGGATAGGATAAATGTGTGTAAAGGCGTGGCATTGTAAACGACATGCGCAGCTGCAGTGATAAATGCACAAAAGCACGGTAGTACCCCTGCCAGTTGTTCCGTTGTCAAGCAGTGAGTAGGGATACAATGTTTGTCATGGAGTGTCAATAAATTTAAATGGAATAATGGACAGCCCCGAAAAGAAATGGCTTCCATCAAGAGACTCGTCATTTAAGTAGGGCCCGCATAGCAGCAATCCTCGACGTGTTCTGCATTTGCAGAAACTGTGCAGAGTGATACCCTGATTTAGGGCCCGTCCCGGACTATAAGCGTGCTTTATCGCGAACACAAGATGACATGAACGGCATCGCTAGTCATTAACGAGAATGGCATATTAAGTGAAGGATGACACGAGGAATAATAAGGGTATTATGAATACCTCCCACAGCTGCGACTACCTCTCAGCGGGTACCCAATGATCAACCCAAGGCTCCAAGGTAGTCAGTAGCAGGGCAGCTGATCGTGGCATCAATGGGTTGTGCGTCAGAGGCGGATGTCATCGATCGCGCGGGGCCAGCCTGGACGCGCTGCGTTCAGGTGGCCTGGTCGATGACAGCGGCCACTTGTAAGATGAAGTTCCGCATGATGCTGAGGTTGGTGTAGACACCTGGAAAATTTGGGTCCGCGCAGCTGGTGGGTGACCCAAATGAGATGATGCCCACGAGCAAGTGCTGCTCTGGCCCGTCCCCTCGGCTGTACAAGACGAGCGGGCCGCCAGAATCTCCCATACAGCTGTCCTTGCCAGGCTTCTGGGCGCAGATCATCCGCGTTGTGATGTCTGTCTTTGTTCTGGCAAAACGAGCGCCACAGGTCGAGCGCTCGACAAAATTTAGGTCCGCGTGCTGCAACACAGTGGCGCTGCGCCAGCTTGCGGTGTCCACCACACCAAATCCCATGGTCACTAGCAATTTTCCGCCGTTTGAACGGCCTTCCGTCAGCCGCTGCAGTTCGGAATCGACAGACTCGTCTGCGATAGTAACGGTCTGCACCTGTGCACATATGCAATCCCAGCTCAGCCAGGATTGCCGCTGCTGGCTGGCTCGGAAATTGTGGTGCAGGAAAAAATAGGGGAAGAGTTATACTTACCCTGGAAGGTGAGTCGAGGATCAACAGTGCGACGTCATAGTCGAGCGAGTCGGCATCGAAAAGTGGATGCGGCAGCACGTTGATCACCTCTTTCACGTCCACGTTGACGGTGGGCAACGTGTATGCGCCAATATGCGCGTGCGTCACGGGCGGGTTTCCCTGCAGAATGTCACGTGGATCGACACAGTGCGCCGCGGTCTGCGGTGGCGGGGTGGCGATGAGCGCTGTTCAGTTCCTTACTTCCACCCTCACAACCCCACAGCGCACTAAAGGGGGTCTCGCGACCCACTCACAAGCACGACTCTTGGGTGAACAAGTACGCCTCCGCACTCCATGAACCTGCACAATCATCGACGGGTCGGCGGCAGGATGATGTGAATTAGAGGGGCTACTACCGAAGCCGGTAGCCCCGTAGCGGGGCCGAGCTGAGACTGTACGTGTTACTTAACATGGGTCCGAAAGGGGCGCATACCAGCTAGAGTGACTGAGAGCGACCATGTAAGGAAATTGGTTTCGCGCAGCATCAGCCCCGCCTGCCGTAGAACGCACACAATGCGGTCAGTCAGTCGCCTCGGTTGCGCCTCGTATGTCCGGGCGGCGACGTCGCTAGCAGTGACGAGCTGACCTGTGACCCGAGCCGTTCCCTGCCCGACGGACCCGCCCGGCGGTAACCGTGATGATGCGCTGCTGCGTGGCGTGGTCTCTTCATCCGCAACTCCTGCGCCTGGCAGGTCTCGGAGGGCCCGCGTTCTGGAGCCAGCAGCGCTCGCTTGCGGTGCGCTTAGCAGAGCCAGCACCAGCAGTCCCGACGCAACGCTGTGTCGCAGCAAGCTGCGGGCCGGCAGTCCAGCGGGAAGAGTAGTCCAACGCCTCATGACGCCCCGGTCGGCCTGGGGACCCTCACAATAAATAATACAGTCTGCAAACTTCCGGTATTAATCTGCGGTCGTTAAGTTAGGCGATATTATCAGGGTGGCGGGGCTGCTCAGCAGGATGATGTAGTGTCGCCGCCCAGCAGCAGTAGCCGCTTACTGCTCAGTGCCACGTGCTCTGTGGCGTTGAGCGCCTGAGGACTTCGACTGAAATGCCGCCCCCTGCCTGAGACTGGCACACGCGTTAGATGCGCCGCTCCTTGTTCGTGTTCGCAGGGCATGCGGCGGTGGAATAAGGTGCGCTGCTTGCAGTACTCGTCGTTTTTTCCGCCCCCGGGACAGGACTGGCACCAGTACTCCTCGGATAGCGCAGGAGTAGATATCGATGACGTGTATAAAGAACGGAGTGGAGGGTCGTAGAGGGTACGAGTTTGGCAGCCTCACAGTAGTATAGCCAGTAGAAGTATTATATATTACATTACTTCGTATATGTATTATATAGCATCCTGGCAGTATCAAGACACCAACTACTTAGGCCAGTCAGAATGGATTATCGGTTGTAGGTCCCCCCCCCCCCCCCCCCCCGGAAAGTTATGTTGCTAGGTCACATACTGCGTAAAGTACTGTCCCCATCACGTCTTACACCTTGCGCGACCGTCAGCATACACTTGACGCCAACGCTGCCCACCGGCCGCCGTCGCTAGCAGTCTGCCCGGATCCGGTGATCGTACCCTCGTGCTCCACGTCGACCACTAGCGTGACGTCGTCCACGACCTCGAAAGATAGGGCCGGGTCGATGTTGTCGGCCACATGCTCCATCAGCTCGTGGCTAAGGTGTGGCCCCGCAACCACGCTTCTTGTAGGTCGTACAACGCTGGCCTTCCACCGAGCAGCCGAGCGTCCCATGTGACGCCCCCCTTTAATGTGTGTTCCTCCATCGTGTTGGCTGTGATGGTTTAGGCGGCCAACCGTGGGCGGCAAATAAGTGCGTTGCGCAATGATATTGCCGGTATGTTAGCGCAATGCATGGCGCCGGCATGCGTCACTCGAGGCGCCGCGCGCTGCATGGCAACGCGGCGCATGTATAGTTCAGTTCGTGAGGTGGAAATTCTGCCAAAGTACAAGCAACAAAACATCTGCAACAAAATAAATTACCCTCCGCTCGGATGTGGGCCGGATTTGGGACCCCAAAACCAATACTCAATTTTGACTGCCTTATAGTTATTATTCTGGTATAAAATAGTAGCGCTTCATTGTGCGAATGAATGGACGCAAACCGGACCCGCATGCACGGATATGCCAATTGAACTTCTCGCTTGTCAAACCCAGAGATCAGCGCCAGTCTTCCCGACAAGGTGGTTACCTCCATGAGCTTCATAATTGGCGATACCACGCACTTACCCTGATATGGCAGCCGCAGTCGGTTATACTGCTTTATTGGAAACACTAAGGAAAGACCCCGACCTGCACCACCGTGGTTTGCAACACGTGACTCCCTTCTCGCCACCATCCCTTCTCGTACCGCAACTCGGCTTTTCAGGAGCAGAAGCGACACCCCTCTGCGACATATCACAACACCGATACCAACGAGCGCGTGCACATGCACAACGCAAGATCCGTTAGTTATGCCCAGTTAGAGTGGATTCTGGAGATTGAAGTGCACCATCATCAATGATGGGCTCAATGGTATATATATGTCTGGCGGCAAACTTGCATGCTAGGATATGCCGGCAAGGCACGGATGGTTGGACTCGTCGCTAGCCGCCGTGCTACGAAGACCAAGATGAGACGGCTTGGCGGCACTTTGGCCACAACACCTGATGAGATCACCGCCGTTTTCGCTATCCACTTCACGGAACTCTATGGCCGCGAACATGAGTTTGACATCTCTATGCTTGACATTATGCCGCAGTTGCCATTCGCTGATGACATGAACCCCCCGTATGATAATGAGCTACATGAAGCCAGTGCACGACTGCACATACACCACTTTTGCTGGCGCCTTTGGTATTCACGCCGTCCTAAAGAAGCCTTAGCGTCAACGGCGCTGGGCTTTGCCCACATCGGGCACTGCGTTCTGGAGTTGTGGGTCAGCGACTCAGGCCGTGCCTCTTGCATGGGAGATTGGTCTTCTCAGCATCCTACCAAAGAAGGGTGACCTGAGCAAGCCTAGGAAATACCGTGCGTGGCATCATGATGCTCGAAACTTTCCACTGTAAGATCACGGGCGACATCATTCTGGCACGGTTGCAACCAATCAAGGAGGGCGAATAACTCGAGCACGAGAACCAGATTGGCTTCCGCGGTCGCTTCATGGGTGCTTCGACTCCATCTTCAATGTGTAACATGTCTCGAGAAGCGCCGTGAGCATAGCCGTCAGGTAGGACTTGGTTGCTGCTCATCGACCTAGTGTAGGCCTTCGACCGAGTTCCGTGTGAGCCTTTATGGCGCACAATGGAGAAGCAAGGAGTGCCATCCAAGCTCGTGCCGCTTTCGCGTGTTCTTTATTACGGCAACGTGCCGTGCAATTTCAGATAGATGGCGCCACCTCTGTCATCATCGGCTCCATTATCGGGGCCAAGCAACAATAAGGAGATTTGCTCGGTCCTGAGCATGCATTCTCGGTCCTGAGCTCTTCGCGTGCGTTCTTCATGGAGGCGGTGGTGAATACCGCCTGGCGCGTGGACACCGTCGACGCGGAGTACGCCCCCTCCGTCTTCCTCACCTACCCAATGACCTCGCCATGACCGGCCGCATACCGCGGACACGTGGCCACGAGTTCAGCGTCACCGACTCGGAGTACGCGGATGACACACGCGTCATTTTTGCCTCCCATGCCGATCGTGTGAAGTTATGATGTATGGCCACCAGAAGCGGGATTCGGGGGACGAGGAGCAGCTGGTGGAGAGCATCGCCAAGAAGTAAGTGGCTATCCATAGCATCGCCACCTGTTGATACCTTATGTTTTGAGGACTTGAGAGGGGGAGTGAGCCGCCCCCCCCCCCCCCCCCCCCGCTGGCAACTTAACGACGAGACGAGCGCCCCAGGTCCGGACCGGAACCCCCTAGCTACCCCTCCCTACCAAGACTTCATTTAGAACTTCCTTGGTAGGGCGGCGCTTCTCACAACCACAGCCGAGTGCGGCGGCTCAACCATCCGCACACTTGCACGTGAATACAATTCAACACCCCGTCTCCCGTACCATTTCATCGCTACGTCGGTCGGTTGTTACTCGTCTGCGGGTTGCAACTGGTTCGCAACGACCAACATACGCGCGTGTACGTTACGCGTGAGACATGCGCTATGAAGGCGACGGCCGCGCGGGGCGGCCCGCCTATACCTCAACATTGCCCCCAAACCCGTACTGGTACCCAGACTCACACGTTCAACAGTTATACCGTTCAACCGCTAGCGACTTAACGGCCTCGGCCGATTATCTTGCCGGAATGTCCCGGCCTCGTGATACTCCGTCGGTCAAACGCCGCACTTCCGTGATTGACGAGCCAAAAGCGCTCGCCCCTTGGGCGGCTTCGCTTCGGGCCCGTGTACATGAGGCGTTCGGCTCGAACGAGATGGGGCAGCGCACACTCGACCTCCTCTCCAGCTCGCTCATCTCCCATACCCTACAGAGCTACGCCGGCAAGCTGTCTCAGTTCGCCAAGTTCTGCCACGACTCGGAGAACATCAGCCCGTTATTGGAGGCGACCCCTGCTCCCGTTGTCCGGTATGTCGCTTGGATTGGTGATGAGGGGGGCCACATATTGTGGCTATGTCGTTGCAACCCTACTTGTCGTCTGCAATCAAGCAACACGTTCTTCGAGCTGCATAACATCGACCCCAACGCTTAGGACAGCCTACATCTCACCGCCGCATGTCGTGGCCTGCTACTCAGACAACGCCGCATGGAGGTTGTTGCTTTGCGCGTTCTATTACCTGCCGATGCCGCTTTCTCTTTCGTTATTGAGCGTGCCGAGTTAATTGCTTATGCTCCTCCCCGCCCCATGTACCAATACGACTTCCGGGCTTTCATGGCCGTGGTCGTCAACTTCATGCTCTTCGCCCGCGGTCTTACGGGTGTGTCATGCCGAGTGCGGGACGTGCATGTCGACTCATAAAACTTAAATATCACTATGCAAATGTGCCGCGCGACGAAGGGACGTGCCGGCCGGCGCGGCCCCGACGACCTACGCGTACCGCTCCTTCCCGTGACGAAGCACCCCCATGTCGCCCGTCTCATGCACCACTACATCGACAACGTCTAGTCTGTCCCCGTGGTCTATGTTGCCTTGGCCGAGACTAACTTCGGGGCGGTCACCCCGATCGAGTTGTCAAAGTCGTGGACTGCCGTTATATAATGTCGGATTGGCTCTATACGGCCATTCGTTTGTCGGTGCTGCCCCCCGCATGCCGGCACTACCTGGACCGCTCACAGCCTTCGCAAGAGTGCAGCTTTTGCTGTAACCTACATCAGAGTCCCGCTGCCCCACATCCGCCACCATGGCGGGTGGGCAACCAACTCCGACGCTTTTCTGGAGTACAACATCGATCCCGACGGACGAGCCTCCCTTCACATGGCGCGTGGTTCTTCTTCAATCGGCCTCATCGTGCCCCTTCGCCACTTCAAAGTTCAACTCCGCAGCAGTGAGCCTACCGGTGGCCCCTTCGTGATGACCAACCCCTGCTTCTTCAACCTGCGTCTTTCTTGTAAAGCCCCAATATAAACACTCTAAACTCAGAAAGATTACCTGGATATGATCTAAACTAGTTTATGGGGTTTCCATCCTTGACCTAACCGCTTTTCAGCTACAAGTGCTGCGCGGTGGTACGGGAACTAGTAACTGTTGTTGCGCCCTTGTTGGGTGCAGCACGAGTAGACATAAAAGCAGCCAGAACAGCTGAGCCTGCCATCTTCCAGTTTTCGCTGCGTTCCACGCAGCGATGTAAAAACTGTCTCGTAACCCGTTGCGAGCAAGGTCACCCCAGGTTGTTCAAGACCACACCCGGCTCGCCACCCGAGTGTGATATTCTCGTCCGTACGTCCGTGCGTTACTATGTCAGATGGAGAAGAACCCGTCGCTGAGCCGACGTTGCAGTCGCTGAACGCAGATATGAGGGCCCAGTCTTCATTACTGCGAGAGCTGGCTACAGCTGTGGCACAATTGACGGTTCGTGATCGCGTTGTTGATGGAGAAGGGGCACATGGCTCCGGCTCAGGGCAGCGCTTCGCGAGACAGCCGACAGGCAGCGGGGGAGCCGCAGAGCGCCCCGACTTGCTAGAGCTAGCCCAGAGCGGCCGTGTCGGAGCAAAATCCGTGAGTGCCGAGGATGATTACCTCGCGGTGCCAGAGCTACTGCAGAGAGCAGAGTCTGGTTACGAGGCCGTTCGACCGGTCAGCCGAGTGCCTGGACTTTTCCCTTTGAGCACCGACCTAACGAACGAGTACCTCAAGCAGGATGACCGGCGTCTGCCGGCCCATGAGGAGTACTTGTGGATGTCGTGTTTCGGGGCCCACATGGCCGCCCTTTTCGTGGCGCTCGACGAGCTACTGCCCTACGTCCCTTCCAGCAACCAAGACTTCACCCCCTACCTCGCGAGAGCCCGGAATCACGCCGAGGCCATCGACAAGGCGTTTCGGTTTCGTTTGGCCTTCCTACGGAAGCTCAATGAGATCAAGCGTGTGCACGGTGACCAAGGTGTTCTGGATGTGCTGCGAGCCCAGCATTTTCAGCCTGCTTCGGAGCATCTGGGTTCCGCGATCTTTGGGGACCTCATGCGGGACTACGAGCGTCGTGTCTTCGAGGCGACCGTTGCCAGCAGCGCCAAGGCGACCGCTACTTCTCGAGTGGCGGCTGCAGTTGCAGGTCGCGGGCGTGGGCGAGGACGTGGCGGCGGACGTGGACGTGGCCGCGAAGGTGAGCACGAGTGACGGTGTGGGGCGCCGTTCGTCGGAGCTGCAGGAGCCTTGCGAGGCCACCTTTCGGTGACCGCCGCAAGACGCACCCTTGCAGCTCAACGGCGGGATGAGCGCCCTGTGTCAGGACCTGACCCCCGCACCTTACAGACTTCATTTAGACCTTCCTCGGTGCGGCGCTTCTTACAGCTACAGCCGAGTGCGGCTCAACCATCCGCACACCTGCACATGGCGGCTCAACCATCCGCCTTTCGTACAACCCCATCTCCGCGTTCGTCGGTTGTTACACTACGAGTTACAACCGGTTCGCAACGACCAAGTTTCGCGCGTGTACGTTACGCACGGGACAGGCGCTTTGAGCGCGAAGGGCGCGCGGGGCAGCCCTCCTACCTGAACCTAGCCCCGCAAACCCGTACTGAAGCTACTGCAAACCCGTCCAGCAACTACCGGCCAACCGCCGGGAACCTAACCGCTGCTGCCGAGTACTTTGCGAACAGTGGCCGTGCCGGTGGCACTCTGTCAGTAAAACGACGCACTTACGTAATCGACGAGCCCGCAGCTATCGCTCCGTGGGCTGCGTCACTGCGATCCCGACTACAGGACGCGTTCGGCTCAGACGAGCTAGGCCAGCGGACGCTCGACCTGCTCTCCAGCTCCCTCAGCGCTCAGACCCTCAAGAGCTACGCCGGCAGGTTGGCTCAGTTCGCTGAGTTCTGCCACGACTCCGAGAACATCAGCCCGCTAGAGGCGACTACTGCTACTGTTGTTCGGTACGTTGCCTGGATCGGGGAGCGAGGGCATATCGCAGCGAAGTCGTTGCAGCCCTATCTGTCTGCCATCAACACCTTCTTCGAGCTGCACAACCTCGTCCCGATCGCCAAGGACAGCCTACACCTCACTTCGGCAAGACGTGGGTTAATGTTACGTCAGCGTCGACTGGACGCTGCCCCTTTGCGTGTCCCTCTGCCTGCGGATGTAGCTTACCGCTTCGTCTCAAAGGCCGAGCTAATTGTGTCTGCTCCTTACCCAGAGTCCCACCTCGACTACCGAGCTCTCTTGGCCTCGGTTGTCAACTTCCTGTTCTTTGCCAGGGGCCTTACTGGCGTCTCCTGTCGAGTGCAAGATGTGCATGTCGACACCTACAACATCACCTTGCAGATCTACCGCGAGAAGGGTCGCGCCGGCCGGCGGGGACCTGACGACCTGCGCGTACTTCTCCTTCCAGTGTCCGAGCACCCTCGAGTGGCACGTCTCTTGCGCTACTTCATCGACAACGTCCAGTCTGTCCCCCTGGTTACTGTTGGCTTGGCTACCTCCAACTTCTGGGCTGTCAATGTGGCTGAGCAGTCAAAACCTTGGACTGCTACTACGATGTCAGACTGGTTGTCTACAGCAGTCAACCTAGTCAACGCTGCCCCCCCTGCTGGCACTTTCTGGACTTCACACAGTCTACGCAAGGGCGCAGCCTCTGCAGCAAACGCCATTGGAGCGCCACTGTCCCACATCCGCTACCAGGGCGGTTGGGCCACTAACTCCGATGTCGTTCTGGACTACATCGACCCCAACGTTCTTCCTTCTCCTGGCGTGTGGTTCTTTTTTGGACACATCGCCCCCCTCCGCCACTTCCAAGTCCAACAGGACTCCGCAGCGGTGGCCTTCCCAGTGCCTCCTTCATGACTTGGCGCTACCCCTTCTCCGTCAATCCACCGCTCTCTCCGTTCGCTTATGACTGGCAAAACCAGACTCAACTTTGAAATGATCTAAATTAGTTTATGGGGTTTCCATCCTTGACCTAACCGCTTTTCAGCTACAAGTGCTGCGCAGTGGTACGGGAACTAGTAACTGTTGCTGCGCCCTTGTTGGGTGCGGCACGAGTAGACATAAAAGCAGCCAGAACAGCTGAGCCTGCCATCTTCCAGTTTTCGCTGCGTTCCACGCAGCGCCCCCCCTGACTCCGTTTTCCCTCCACGCTTTTCGCTAAACCTTCCTGCCAATTTCGGCTCTTGACCGTGTAAAACAGCCTGCGCGACCTTTTTGGCAAAACCAGACTCAACTTTGAAATATTCATACTACCTACACCTGTCGCACAGGAACGCTACCGTGTAGTACTGGTTTAGGGTTTACGGGTACCAGTGCAGGTTCAGGGTATGTAGTCAGTCGTCAAGGCGGCGACTATCCAAGCAGCCGTCAAGGAAGGCGGCGCGCTCGCGCTACTACCGACCGCGACTGCATGTCTCGGAGATAGTTTCTTTTTCGCCCCGGGACAGGCGGACTGGCGCCAGTGAAACCCAGTGTCCCTGCGACGGCCCGTTCGGCAGCGATCCAGTTACGGAAAATCTCGGATATGCCCCGCTCCATAATAGTCAACAACGGAGTTCAAAGCCTAAGCCTTATGCAAAACTAATTAAAGGCTAGTGAGAGAATTTCCAACACTGTTGGATCACCGTAAAAAAACACAACGTAGTACTTTGCCCTCATCAGACTGTTTTCCCCTTGACGTCGTATTTTAAACGATTTAAACTATCCCATCACATGGCATGTAGTTTGAACTTTTTGGTTACAGGGAGAGCGTCCGGAGAATGCACGCAAAGTACATGTAGTCGCATGTAGTCGCTACCACCTCACACTCGCCTGCGGACGGCCCGACGATGTAGGCTTTTTCCTTCCCCAGTACTTTCCGTGCATTCTCTGGACGCTCTCCCTGTAACCATCATCCACGGCCCGACGCTGGCGCGGGCGATTATTGTATACCCACGCCCGCGCGCTGACCGCGGCAGGTCGTACTACTATTAGTGAAGAGGCTGCGTCCTGTGTCACTTGCAAGAGGGGCCCACAGGCCGTGAATGCCCGCGAACAGGTGCGCTTGGAGAGGGCCTGAAAGCACTGTGAGGCGCCCTGGGCGCCCGGCCGCTGCTTGAGGCGTGCCGTGCCGTGCTGATCACAACATATTTCGAATCTTTCCCTCTCACTGCTGGTCTCTGCCTGTAGCTAGGCCGAGCGGACTTCGCGATTGCCTTGCCGACGCAACGCAACACCTCTGCTAGTGTGACAGCGCGAATTTCCGTGACGATGTCTAAGGGCTGGTGGCTGGCTGGGCCATCTTGCTGGGCCGTCTGCTGGGGCGCTGACGTCCTTCCGCCGTGCAGAGCTGCTATAATAATAATATTAGGAACAGTTATTTGCATTTTTATCTCTATTTAAGGCAGTCGCGAGCGAAAACCCGCTCGCTGAGAAGTGACCAGGTGCCGCAGGGAAGAGGCAGGCGGGAGCGCATGCTGGCTGCGCGCTGACGCAGAGTGGCGGCATGGCGGAGGGCGCGCTGACGGGGCTGCGCGTGCTTTGCACCGGCCTGGCGACCGACACCGCGGCCTGCCAGCGGGCGGTGGCGCAGCTGGGCGGCGACGTGCAGCCCATCTTTCTGCCGGAGCGCCCACCGCACGTGCTCGTCGCACGGGACGTCACCACCGAGAAATACCGGGTGGGGAACCCGCCTTCTGCCGCCTCCCATGTTGTAACTGTACCATGGCCGCGCGACGCTGTCCTGCCTCCGCCAACTAATCCGCCCCGTCCCGCCCCCGCCCCAACATGACAGGCGGCGGTCAATGCGGTGGCGAAAGTCCCGATCGTGCTCCCTGACTGGGTTCAGGCGTGCAAGGAGGCAGGGCGCCAGGTGGGTGAGGCCGCGGGGTCGTGTTTAGGCCGGTAGCTGGGGCAGGGGGTGGTGGGCTGGCCATGCGCGCTGGATCAAAGGGTGTCACTTGGCTAGCACAGTAGAGCGACCGCACGGCGGGAGTGATGGAGGTGTTGGCACGCGTGCACCACTCGCTGAGCAGCTTCCTGGTGGCCAGGTGCCTTTCGATGGCTACCGTGTGGGACCCTTTGCGGGCCTCAAGATCACCGTCACGGGCATGACCATCCCGGAGCGCGCTGCGGTGAGCGAGCTGGTCACCAAGGGCGGCGGCGTGTCTGTGCCCATGCTGACCAGGGACTGCACACACCTCGTCTGCGTCTCGCCCTGCGACCCCAGCTCCAAGAAGTACAAGTGCGCCCCTGCCCCCCCCCCCTCCCCCTGTCCCTCCACCGCCCTCCAAGACTGGGCCTGCCAGACTCCTGACGGGCGCCCCCTTCCGGCGGCCTCCCAGGATGGCGCTCAGCTGGAAGGTGCCTACAGTCACCAGGCAGTGGGTGCAGGACAGCGCCAACCAGGGCGGTGAGCCCCCCCCCCCCCCCCCCCCCCCTTTCCTTCACTCACCCGCCTTCACCCAGGGCGACCACGCGATCGCCTCGGGGGCTAACCCCACCCCCCGCTCCCCTGTTCTGCTTGACCGGTGCGCGCCACACCAGCCATGCAGGATGAGCAGCGCTACCCAGTCATGCTGGCAGGACCGCGCGCCGCCTCCGGGCCGTCGCGCCACACGCCAAGCGCAAGCCTGCAGATACCGCCGCCTGCTCACTCCCAGGCAGCCGCCCCCGAGGCGAAACCGACACTGAGGTGCCCCTCACTCGCCTCCCTCCCCCTGCCTCCCCCCCCCCCCCCCCCCCCCGCCCCCGCCCCCCCCCTCTTAACCACCACACATACGCCCACGCGCATATGCAGCATGGCAAGTTCCGTCGCTCGACCCCTCCAGTATTGGCATCCATATGGTCCCATGTGTTCCTTCCCCTGGCACTTTTTGATTTCATCTAACGCTGCACCTCGTGACCAGACCCCTTACAGATCCGCGTGACAGCTCACAGGGCGGGTGACGCCTGGGGCCTCTGACCAACTTGCCCCCGCCGCCACGCCCTCAGGTCCGGCTCCGCCCCTCCACGTCAGCAGGCCGCCACATCTGCCACGGAGTCGTCTCGGCCGGCAGCGGTAGCCACTGGTGAGATGCATACCAGGAGGGCGGGGACCCCCCTGCTCCCCCCCAATGCGAACACACACCTCAGCCAGCCCGCCGGCACCGCCCCTGCTGCTGCTTCTCACCGTGGCGTGGTTTCGGCGCAGACGGGGCGGCGCTGGAGGCGGACCACGCAGGCGGCCTCTACCTGGACGGCGTCCGCCTGGCGCTCTGCTGCTGCTCTGCGGCCGAGGCGGCGGAGATGGCCCGGCTGGGCAGGGAGGCGGGTGCGACGCGCGAGCCGGAGCTGTCGCCGCGGGTGACGCACGTGGTGGTGGGCGCCCCCCCCCCCCCCGAGCATCCGGCACCCCCCTTAGCATCCGGCACCCCCCTGACCCTCCTTGCCGACGCCCTCCCCCCGCTCGCCGGTTGCCCCCTGCCCGGGCCTTCACAACCTAAAGCACAATGGCAGCCGGCCAGACACCAGGTTCGGCTTGTAGCGACACCGCGGCCCTGGTTGTGGAATGCTCACTGTGACCTTCCGCAACATGGACACATACTTTCGCGTAGGTGACGCACAGCCGACACCATTTGGTGCTCGTTTTCTATGTATCGCCCTTTCCACATCTCTGATTCCGCTGTAGCGCCGCATTTTCAACGACATTAACGACATTTCGGTGCTACGATGCTACAAGTTGTCCGGTTGTACCTCGTGCGGCTCTCAAGCAATGCCCTTCCGCTGTATCACAGGGAACCTGTGCATACTCTCGTAGTATACCAGACGCAGGGGAAAGGGGGGCTGATTGCTGCCCGTCTGGTGCGCTGACGCGCGACCGCGCGTGCTTGTTCGGCGCAGCTTGGGTCGGAGCAGGACAGCCCCGTGCTGGGGGCGCTGCGGGAGCACCTGCGGCGCTACGGGGAGCACGCCGCGCTGGTCGGCCCCGAGTGGCTGCGGGGGTGCGCGGCGGCGGGCAGCAAGCTGGCCGCCGCCGGCGACTTCCTCGTGCCGCTGTCCAGGCTGCAGGCGACCAAGGCGCAGGCCCCGGTGCGTGCAGAGGCGCCGCTTGTGTACTGTCATTCTCATCAATGCAGCACATGCGCATATGTATCGGCAGCCTCTCGACTTGGGGACATGCGACTGGGGCTTCTGGTCTCATCAGCCGCAGCTTCAAGTGCCATTTCGGCTTCCTCTCTATCACTTGCGCTGCCTATACGGGTGCCGACTCACCTACGATGACCATCGTGATTACACGCCTCAACTGGGCTTACTAGCAACCTAGAACAGCATCCGCTGCATTTGACCTGTGGCACGGGGGGGCTCGCCTTCGCAGTGTTCTGATTCCCGCGTCAGCACCCGCACCATGCTCTTATGGTAATCTTGACGCTAATACTCGCGTGGAGTCCCAATCGAATCCAAAGTCATCGATACGTTTCGTGACGCATCTGTCTTGCTGGTTTCACCGCGACACCGAAACCACTGCACTTTATTGGCGAATCCCATTTATGCTGATGTAACTCCTCGCATTCTCTTCTTACCACTGCGTAGTCCGGCGGCATCAATATATCGATGCCCCCGCTGCCGTACCTCGCTGCCCCATCATGTTGACGAGCATCGGCATACAAGCAGCTCGCCGGAATTGTGGTGCATAAAGGAAGTCTGACTGCGAGGATACATACAAGGGAATGCCGATCTGCCACCAGCGTCTCAGAGGTCTTTTCTGCATTACATTCATCTCGACTTATTTCTGCATTGAAGTGCCCTTCTCCTCTACTCCGAGCCAGGGGCCGCACCCCCATGCCACGCCATCCCCGGGCGACTTTTCCCTTCCGCCTGATGTGTCACTGCACCGCCTGACGTCGCCCGCCGTGTGTCCCAGCAGCCAGCGGCAGGCCAGGAGGGGTCCAGCCGCAACCGAGACCTCCGGCACGGCAGCAACTCGTGCCCCGCGTGGCCGCACTCGGGCTCGCAGTCGCAGCGGCGGCCGCCGCCGCTGGTGCGGCCACCCGCGCCGGCGGTGGGCGTGCTGGAGGGGCTCCGCTTCACGCTCGCGGCGCTGGACGGCCACGAGGCGGCGGCGCAGCGCGCGGCGGCGCTGGTGCAGGAGGACGGCGGCGCGATCGTGGGCCCCGAGTTCCGCGGGCCGCCGGAGGTGAAGGTGTACGCGGTGTGCCCGTTTGGCTTCCCGGTGGAGCAGCAGCGGCTGGTGGAGCAGCGCAGCGCCGTCTTCCGACAGGGTGCGCCCCCCCCCCCCCCCCCCCCCCCCCCCCCCCTTCCCGCAACTTCCCAATAACTATAAATAAGAAGTAACCCAAACAGAAAATGTAATGCCCCGGGGCGGCGCCCGTTTGCACGATGGGTCGCCTAGTAAGGGAGAGAAGCTGAAATCAGAGAATATGATGGTTCGGTATATATTTTAGCGCAAGCTGGTCACAGGCTGGTTCAGTACACAGAATAGGGAGGCCATCTCTTCCCTCCCTATTGACAAAATAGCAGGCACGAAGCAGTCAAAACGCCGCTCGGATCCTCAGCTTTCCCCCCATCAGCAGCAAGTCCTCAGCGCGCTCCCTCGGCATTTGGCATCGCAATGTACCTATCGCGACTCTGCTCCTTTGACTGCATCAGAAAGCAGCAGTCCACCCGGCTGTTGCTAGCCATTCTACGCTGCTGGTTGTGGAAAGCGATGGTTCTGCTTTCGTGCTCCTTTGTTGTCAATGGTCAGGGGCTGCGATTCTGCTCCGTTGGTTGGGTGCTTGCTGCCTGCGGGCGCCGGTGCTCTGCCCATTGGAAGCGCTCCCCCGTGGCAGCGCCATAGCTCACCACCAGCAACATGTGCAGCAACATGCGAACCGCGCTTCGGGTGTGCTCACCCCCATCCCTACCCATACCCATACCCTACCCCGCCCCTGGAGCAGTGGATAAGAACCGCCGCGTCACGCTGCACTGGCTGGAGATGGTGCACAAGCGCCAGGAGCTATTCAGCGGCTCGGTGTCCACCGCCTTCCAGGTTGGCCCCCTCTCCCAGTCCCCCCCTTAAACCCCGTTCCTGCCCGCCTCTCGCTTAATCTGCCAACAGGCAGGCATGCGCTAACACCCCGCTGCGCCCTTGGCGACGCGCAGCCGCTGCCGCACGAGCTGCCGATGAAGTGGATGGAGGGCATCAAGGTGTGCGCCTCGGGCTACGAGGAGGACGAGCGCACCATCATCAAGATGATCACCAAGGACCTGGGTAAGCGGGCACAGGAGGCGCTGCCAAAGGAGAAGGTTGGGGGGGAAGGGGGGGGGGGGGGGGGGGCTGATGCGCCGTCTGTGTCTGTGACGCAGGCGGGAAGTACTCGCAGACTATGGGGCGCAGCAACACGCACCTCGTGCTGCCCGTTGCGACGGGCGACAAGTACCGGCACCGCGACTCCATGGGCGTGATCCCCGTGACGTCGGAGTGGCTCATCGCCAGCGCGGTCAAGGTGGGCGCGGACCCCAGCCCACCCGGCCGAGCCAGCAATGTTGAAACGCCGGGGCTCGGCTGAGGCGCGGTTGCCTGCCAGGGGATGAGGATGCCGGAGAGCCACTACCCGCCCAAGCCCGCCCCGCCGGAGGCGGTGGACGCCGACACGGCTGCAGCTGCGGACCCAGCGGTGCCGAGCCAAGTCTGCACCACCCAGGTGAGCGCCGCGGGAGTGGGCTTACTTAGCCACGCTCTGGGTCCATTGCATACCCTAGAAACTAAAACCCTAAGACCCCCTTGTCCCCTTCTTGGCTGGTCCCACCTAAGCGCGGCTGGCTGACTGACGGCTCCGGATCCCCACCCCCCCCCTAACCTCCCCCCTCCTGTGGCCCTCGCGGGACAGATGCCGCCGCAAGCGGCCCGCCCAGCCGCCGCGCATCGCCCGCAAGCGCAGACGCGGATGGGGAGGGGCGCCGCCGCGGCACTGAACCTCTCGCAGCCGCCCAGCCTGTCGCAGTCCTCCCAGGGCACCGGGAACCCCACCTTCCTGGACCGCCTGCTGCAGAGCCATAAGGTTCGCCCCCCCCCCCCCCCCCCCCCCCCCCCATCCCCCTGCTGATGCCCTCATCTGCTCGGAGGCAAACGGAAACACACAAGTTCGCCATTCATGAAAAGTGCAGTCGATATAGCAAGACAAGTTAAATGTATGTATATATATCTACATATTTGATATATATATATCGACATTTTTATACACAATAAATGATGTATG